>PVIH01003496.1:0-159680 GCA_004025045.1 Sigmodon hispidus
GGTGACAGGCTCGGATCTATTTGCATTTTTCTACACACTTCCTTCCAGTTATGCCAACACCATTTGTTAAATATACTATCTTTTTTCCATTGAATGTTTTGGGACTCTTTGTCAAAAATCAGATGTTCATAGGTTTTGGGGTTAATGTCTGGATCCTCAATTCTATTCCATTGGTCCACAAGTCTGTTTTTATGCCAGTGGGTTGGAAATAACTTTTTTTAATTCTCTGGGCAACCCAGTTCAGTTAAATTGCTCTTTTTAATCTTCTTCTGGGCCTATTCACTTAAAAGCAAAGATGAATTGATTCATTTTGTCAATTGAAGGCTAAATAATACATCTTTCATGTCCAAGATAGTATATATCTGTTTCACTAGAAAAGCCATACTTAAAAAGTATCAGAGACCCGGGATTCTTCACAAGCATTAGAGATATATTCCAAGGTGATGGACACGGCTCCAAACCAGGCAATAGTGACTTAAATATCTCGTGTCATGGGTATTATTTAATCTGGACTGGGGGTAGCTGAACTGGGGTGAGTTTTGAGCTTTCAAAAGCACAAAATAGGTCCAGTTCATCCATCTATCAGTCAGTTTGTCTCTTGACTCCCTCCTGCCCTCCTTCCCTCCCTCCTTCCCTCCTCCTTTCCACTTGCTCTCCTTCCCTCCAACATGTAGATAAAATGTAAGCACTTGGCAGCTGCTCCAGCACCATGCTTATCTGCTTGTTGAGTGGCTTTCCATATGAAGTTTATAGATTTTGCCCTCTGAAACTGTAAACAGGTCCCAATAAACTCATTCCTTTATATATTGCATTAGTCATGATGTCTCTACACAGCAATTTTTTAAAAAAAGATTTTTAAGGAGTAACCGTGTAAAGTAGGGCCAGCGAGAATTAAAACAGTAATTTTCAGTAACTGGAAAACATTAAAGTAGTGTACAATGCTCTGTGTCACAGCACGTGCTTGCAGAGGCCTGACCTGCATAAACACATTAGAAGATGTGGAGATACAGAATCAGTAGAAAAATTGACCTACAAGTTGAAAAAGAAGCTTTGCAAACCACCATAGATGCACGATAATGGCTTCCTGAGTTACTTTTGAAAAAGTATCATAAAAAAGTCCTGAGCCCTCTGTGACGGCATACTTATAATAAAATAATAAGTTACTCATAGAAGAAAAAATTAAAAAATTTCCTTAGATTTCTAATATATTACTTAAATGAAACCCATGTTCTACATGTATCTTGTTTATCTTTAGGAACAGGTAGAACTTTAGATAATAATGATTCAAAAATTGAGGTCTTATAATAATATTACATTAAATCTATAAATAAAATTAGTACCAGCAGGATATTTCATTCATGAATCTCTCACATATTTTTAAAAGCAAAGCATGCCCAAGCTGCAAATCACAACTACTGAACAGCTTGAGATCTGAAACACCTTGGACTGACACCTGGGATCCCACTCCTCCTGGAGGAACACCTAACTCAGTCTGGATGTTGAGGGGAGAAAACTGGATCTGCCAGGAGTGGAGGCTGAACTGAGCAATATTGGGACCTTGGGACCTTGGGACTGCCTGCGGCCTGCCCAGGGAGAGGATGGGGAGTTGTGGAGAAGAGAGAATGACCTGATGTGGTGGGAGGGGGAAGGGACCTTGAATAAGGATGTACAAGGATAGAAAATGTGACTTCTTTATTCATAATAATAATAAAAAAGAGTTTTTTAAATTTTGAGATTGTAATTTAATTACAATATTTTTAACTTCCTTTAAATTTTCGCATATACTTCTCTCTACTCTCCTTCAAATTCAGGATTTCTTTTTTCAATAATTTTTATTGCATGAATTTTCATGTATATATGAACATATATAACCTAAATATATAATTGTGGTGATACATTTTATATTTAATAAAATCAGCCTGGAATATCAGAGAACAAAATCACCCACAGTCATGAGGGTCAGAGAGTGGTAACTCAAGCCTTTAATCCCAGCACACGGAGGACAAAATGATAACTCACACCTTTAATCTCATCACTCAGGGGACAGAGATCTTTCTGTATTCCTGAGTTCAAGGCCTAAAAATCAAACCATAGAAGCTCACACATTTGATCCTAACTCTAGAATTATGATGCAGAGTTGTACCTGGAAGTGAAACAAGTGGGCAAAGAAAATATTTAAGGGAAGTGTAGACAGACATTCTGGCATTATGTAGGACCGACCATCCAGGCAGAGGACTCTTGAAGATAGCACTTACCCAGTTCAGCCTGAGAAATTGGTTGGGTGAGAATTGACTGTAGTCTGTTTCCTCTCTGTGATATCCAGCTTTTCCCCCAATCTGGCTCAGGGTTTTCATTAAATACCAGCTAGAATTCGTGTAATATATAATCTTAAATAGAACTGTTCAATTTGTATAAAGTGATTTCTATGTATGTTTCCAGAACTAATGATTTCTCACTGAAACATCAATTGGGAGCTCTCCCCTGTGGAAAACACCTCCCTTGCTTCAAGTTTTCCTCAGGTACTTACAGTTCTTTGTGTACAGTTGAAGCCTCATGAGCTCTTTCTCATTCACTTTGGCTGACAACAATTCATTCTTGTTCCTCTCATTAAATTAGAATGTCCAAGTTCTATCAATAATAAGCCAATGATTGGTAAGACAAAAGTTATCAACAGGAAAATTATCACTATTTTCAATTCGGTTATCCAGGAGTTGTATAAAGGAAATTGAGGATCTGAAAGAGAGACTAAAGAAGATTAAAAAAAATTAGGAAACTGGAGAGATTGTGTACTACAGGATCAATTTTTCAAAATAACATTTAATATTTCTTTACATGTTGTAGAATCTCTCCAATTATGACTTAGTACTGTGATGCACACCTGTAATATTAGCATTTAGGGGGTTGAGGCACCCAAAAAACCATATCAGTATGATCTCTTAAGCAAGATCTGCACAATGAAAACAACAGTTGGCATGCCAGTATAGTCGGCAGAAATCTCACAAGGCTCTAACCTAGATGAAGAACTACAATTTATGGCTGATGAGCAAGAGAAAATATGCCTTCTCCAGGGATGAGACCCTTGATAAACCATCAAATCCCAAATAGTTAACTATAAACACATATACATATGAGCACACTAAATGGACTCAACAGGTAATATTTACATTAAAAAGAGATCATAAATTTGAGAGGTGGTAGTGCCACAGAGTGTTTGAAGATAAGAAAGGACAGAATTAAAATAATTTGTACAATAAAATAAGTAAACCAGAGTGAAGAGACAATTACTGAAATAAGAAGGGAATTATCTGTAATCCATATATATGATCAAAGGTTAACACACATGAAACATACAACTTAATGTCAAGTACTCTCTTGTTCATTGTTAATGATATGTAATTGGTGTATCTTAGTAATTATATAATTATAAGAATATAATTTTATCAATCATTAATTTGCTTTGAAAAATGGTTATATCTTGTCCAAAATCTATCCATAGAAGGATTTCAAAGTTTCATGAATCTTCTTAAATGGCATATATATGTTCAGAATAATAGCTACTGCTAGAAATCAGTTAGTTAATATTTAGCATGCTTTAAGTGTAGACTGTGGCCACTGAATACACACTGAAACTTGATTTAGTCTCATGAATGACAGTTGTGGGACCACAGGATATATTTAAATGTGAGTCACTGGATTTGAGCATATATTCTGGTCGTGATTTTTTTCTCTTAGTGGCAAAAAGAACAGGAGGATCTGATGTGATGCCAGAACAGCTGAAAACACTGTGGACTCTTTTAGAGCAGTCCTAGACCTTGACATCTACAATTTTAATGCTGGAAAATGGTCCTTGGAGCTGTCAACAAAACCACAGGTACTTCTGATAATGATAAAATTCTCACATAACTATATTTCCAGAAAACAGTTTTTAGGAAAATGAGAGCAACTACAGGTATTTTATCATTACTAATTTTATTTACCTCTGATCCGGAGTGGTAGATATACAGCAAAAAGTACTAAAGCACAGGCTAAGAAACTCAGTATTTGAATAGGCCCTGAGTTCAACACAAGGAGACATCTATGTAGTCGACCAGATGCAGACCCTAGAACAAAGATGGGTAGAACAGACAAAGAGAAACATGGCTGTAGGATAATAACCTATGGACAACTAACTGGAAAGGCAGGAATCACTGTCTCATCCTCTCTTAACCTGGTTGGGATTCATCTGAAAGTTCGATTTGTAACTAGTGGAAATACAGAATGAGATAGAATAATTGAACCAGCAGTCCTGGACTTAAAGCAGCACAAGCTGAGCTGGATTATTTCTTAAAAAGGAAATTATTCCTTTATTTCAGGATTTAATTTTTTATTCATTTTATTACTTCATTGTATGCTCCTTTCAAGAGATAAAAGTAACTATAGGAAATAAAAGGTCATATAAGTAGACATCATTCCTAAGAACAGCTATGTCTTGGGAAACTCAAATTTGTCAATGTGAAGTTCAACATTTCTAAGATTAAAACAGCCTTGGATCTACTTGTGGTAAGCATAACATTGGAAGATCAATGTCATTCAGCTTTCCCTAAACACTCATATGACTTGGAATCAAATTTCTCAAAAATACCTTAATTATGCTATCTTCATCATATCATTACCTGGTCTTATGCAAGAGCAGCTGATGTACATTATATATACAAAGAGCATTACGCATGCAATGAAAACTAAAATGTTCATCCAAATGGGATCTTGATTAAAGAGGTCATCTAAAAGAAAATAGAATGTCTTAAAAACATTATGAAGACCACAACATCATGGTTTGAAAAATTGCTAAACATCATTCTTCTCCTTAAGGTCCTGAAAATCTGACATCTGAGGTGTGAACACTATACAGTTTTCAAAAAGAAAAAGAAAAAAAAAACACCTCTCTTTCAATCTCATCAATAAACTATTGGTTTTTATGGCTTCTGTCAAGTATCATCCATAACTACACACAAATATCAGAGTACTTTTGAATATTACATAAGAATAATAAAATATTCCAGCTTAAACTCATTTAGGATTCATAAAAAATATAAATTTGTGTACCAGGCACAGTAGAACACACTTTTTATCCCAGCAACCCAGAAGCTGAGCCATGAGGATCTAAATAAACATACTGCTCAAATTAGCAAGTTCCAGGTCAGTCATGGCTATACAATAAGACTTTGTCTCAAAATCAAAAATAAACAAAGAACAATAAAAGTCATTAATTATATTTAGAGTTCAGTAGTTAAAACTGCTTTCCATGTAACTTTAATTATTGGAAACCACTGCAAAAGATGAGAATTAACTTGAGAACATTGTTTTCTGATATTTACAAATGCACCATGGTGTGTGTTCTTATACACACAGGCACACACACAAACACATACACGCACACGGCAAACCAATAAATAAAATTTAAAAACATTTTATTGGCTATATATTCATTTCCTAGGTACATAATAAAAATCTAGGTTAAAACGGATTTAAAAACCAACATTTTTACATATACCAAAATATATATATTATTAAAAATTTAAGGAAAAATATTATGTCTAATGACATAAGATTAAATAAGATTAAAGCTGTAATATGTGTGTTTATTATAGCTTGTCATTGTTCATTTGCCTTTTAATACTCTCACCATAGTACCTGACATTTGTCTTACTGGAACCCAAAAGGAATTCCATAACATAATAAGCCTATTAAATATTAATCACCTTTCTAATTTTGTAATTATGTTTTCAGATCAATGACCAAACCTGACAGAAATACTCACTTGCCAAAATGATACTTGTTTGTTTCTCTTCACCTGTTACAGGGTTGAAAATACAGCATGTGATACTGCCTTGTGACCGGTTGGTGAGAAGAGTCATCTTCACGTGGAAAAATCTGGTTTCATCTTGTTCATACAACATTGATGATGATAGAAGTACTTTCCCCTTGCTGTCTCTCCACTCCATCTGTGGCTGTGGAAACCACCCTTCTGAGTTACACTCCACCCTGATTCCTTCAGCAGCTGGAGCCTGAACATGGATATATGTCTCCAATCCAACAGCTGGAGGAAATGAGAAATAAGAAATAGGATACTCTGTTGAGGATGACTTGACTAGTTCAAACACCAGAGTCAGATTGGTTTGTACTATAAGTGGGAATTTATGAAACCAAAAAGCTTCTGCACAGCTAACAAAAAAATATATATATCAACCAGGTGAAGAGAAAAGAGAAGAGATAACCTTTGTCAGCTATGCATATGATAGGGGATTAATACCCAAATTAATTTTAAAATAAGACAACTCATTCAAAACAATGAGCCTGGAATCCAAACAAAAATTCTGGGGAAAAAAAAAAAAAGAAAGAAAAAGAAATGGCAAGTAATATCTTAAGAAATGTTTATTAACTATAGAAATTTATAAAAAAAAAACAAATCAAAACACCTGTGAGACCTCATCTTCCTCTAAGTAAATAGCAAAGATTAACAAAACAACTAACAAATGCTGAAGGGTGTGTGGGCAAAAGAGAAGCCTCATTCACTGGTAAGATGGAAACTGGGACAATCATTTTGGCAATCAGTGTGGAGAGTACTCAAAGGAAACAATTAACTCTAACTTATGTCCCAGGTATATCACTCATTAGCATATGCCCAAAGGACTTGGCATCCTAATTCACAGATACTTGCTCAGCTGTGCTTACTGCTTATCTCTCTACAATAGATAACAAGTAAAAAAACAGCCTAAATGTCCATTAGTATATGAATAAATAATGGAATTGTGGTACAAATACATCATGGGATAATATCTAGCTCCAAAGAAAATAAAGTCATAAACTTATCAATTGAATAGATGGAATAGAAAATAATCAAGTAGAGTGAAGTACACCAGACCCAGAAGAACAAGTGTCACATATTCTCTTTCATCAGAGACTCCTAGCTCCAAATTTTCAGATGTGAAAACATATCCTGAAATAATTGCAGAAATCAGAAAATTAAAAGACACTGTTGCTGGGATGGGAGGGTGGGGAAGTAATAGAGAAGCAAAAAGCAGGATATAGTTTCTCTGGTTGTAAAAATGAGGGAAAAAAGAATCTCATTGTCCTTGATTGGTACCAAAAGTGGAATGTATGTTTCTATTGCTATAGACATCATGCTCTTCAGATACAGGACCCAGAGGGTCCTGAGCAAATCTAATCTGGAAGCCTTCTTCCTAAAATTAGCTTTCATGGTACCAGAAGCTTCCCAAGGAAGGAAGCAAACAGCTTTACTACTCATCTACAATGCCTACAAACTGCATGAATGACCAGCATGACAAAATAACCATAGGCGTGTAGTAGTGTACATATACCCTAATTGCTTTCTAAGTGGACTTAAGACCCATTCAGAAAGAGGTAAATGATCTTTGGTCTTGGAAACCTAGACAACTACCCAGGGCTAGTAATATTGGAACCATGAGTTTTTGAGGAGAACTGACAACATAATTCCTAACTGCATTCTAAATAGTTGTCCTTTTACCCACAGAAAAGTATAGTATTCATGCCTCATTAAAAAAAATCACTTTATATCCAGACAGAGATCATTTCAGAAAATTATGCCAATCAAAATACAGAGTTAAGAAGGTCAGACCCAATAGATACATCTACAAAACAACCCTCATAATATAAGGCTCAGGGAACAATGCAGAAGAGGAGAAAGATTGTAAAAGCCAGAGGATCAGGAGGTTGATGTGATGCCTCCTAGTAATATAAGAAGCTACATCCATTAAGTTTCATTAGCAGGATTGCCTAAATACAAGGACAACAACAATAGGAATGCTAAAGTGGCTCAGATCGGGGGATGGAAGTCCAGAAGTCCTACAGCATACAACACAACTAAGGAGTGCTAAGACTCTGAGAAGTAGTCTTCCCATTGGAGAGCACACCAGTTGCTTACCCAATACTGAATGGTCAGCTCTAAAAACAAAAATATATTTATATATTTAGAAATATATGTGTGTGTGTATATGTGCATATATAGGTGTAAAAACATTGAATGTAAAAGGAGACCAAAAATTTAAAGAGAACTATGAGAAGTTTGGAGGATACAAGAAAAGATAATTATGTAATTGTATTATAATATCAACAAATAAAAGATTTTTAAAAAAATACTATTATATTGATGGAGCTAGCAGATGACAGTGACTAGTTTATATAGCTGCCTCAATATTTTGGTGTTATCTTAAAAATAAATATATATGTGACCTCTGGCTCACAGCAGACTAAGTGACACCCCACCCAGGCCAAACCGAGATCCTAATCTCTGGGACTCAGCCCTGGGACATAGCCTGTGGAGCCCAACCCTGATTCAGCTCTGCCTCAAATCCAGACCAGCAGGGCAAGCCCCTGCAGACCAAAAGCTCCAGTAAAATCCAGCTCCCTGGAAAATTCCAGTTCCAAAACCCCATCTCATTCCTTAATACACTGCATCACCCAGTGACCTCAGAAACCTCAGCAGAAACTGGAAACCCACAGACCCTTGGCCCACAGCAGACTAAGAGGTGAGTGACACCCCACCCAGGCCAAGCAAAGATCCCAGTCCCCAGAACCCTGGCCTGGGGACACAGCCCTTGGAACCCAACCCCCACTAAACTCTGCCCTAAATCCAGGACAGCAGGAAAAACCCCTGCAGGCCCAAAGCCCCAGGAAAACCCAACTTGCTGGACACTCAGCTCCAAAATAAAATCCTGCCCTATTTCCCAATCCATACCATCACCCAGCCACCTCAACAACCTTAGTGATTACCTGAAATTCACAGCCACCCAGCCCAGAGCAGACTAAGAAACCCCTGGCCACAGCAGACTAAGAGACAAAGAGCCATTACCTGGAGACCCCAGGGGCAACTGGAAACACACAAACCCCCGACCCATATCAGACTAAGAGACTAAGAGAGTCCCTCAATTCCTAATGGATCAAGAACAACTACCTGAGACCTTAAGTTTCTTAGCATCTACTAGATCAAAAGCAGCCACCTGAGACCCATAGTGTATCAACATTTACTGGATTAAGAAGGGTCAGTGTGACACAGTGCACATTACTTCCAAGTGGACCCAAAACCCAGATTAGACCAAAAGAGACTTATTAAGACACAGACATATTCAGAACAGATTGCACCAAAATCAGCTCCCTGAGATTCAGACAAATCTTGCAGTGAACTGAGGAAGCAATGGGCAGCCGCCAGTACAAGAATACACACAACACCATAAACAACAAAATGGTACCACCAGAATCTGGTGGTTCTACAACATGAAGACCTGAGCATGGCAATGCAGAAGAAGCAGAGAAAATGACCTTAAAAACAACTTTATGAAGATAATAGAAGCCTTAAAAGAAGGTATTAAAATTTTCCTTAAAGAAATAGAAAAAAATACAAACAAAAAAAATGGAAGAGATTTAAAAAAATCCCTGAAAGAAAATAAAGGAAACCAAGACAAAAAAATCAAACAGGTGAAGGAAACATTTCATGATTTAAAAATTAAAACAGAAGCAATAAAGAAGACACAAACCAAAGCAAGGCTGGAAATAGAAAATTTGAAGAACTGGAACTACAGATGCAAGCATAACCAACAGAGTGCAAGAGATGAAGAGAGAATCTCTGGAGTGGAAGATTCAATAGTGGAAATAGATACATCAGTCAAAGAAAACACTAAAACCAAAAAAGCCATAACACAAAAGGTTCAAGAAATATGGAACGCCATGAAAAGACCAAACCTGAGAATATTTGGAATTGAAGAAGAATATCAGCTCAAAGGAACAGAAAACATATTCCACAAAATCATAGAAGAAGATTTTCCCAACCTAAAGAAGAAAATACCTATAAATATATAAGAATCTTTCAAAACACAAAATAGAAAAGACCCCCCCCCAAAAAAAGCCTGTTCACCACATAATGATCAAGCCACTTAACCTACAGAATAAAGAAAGAATACTAAGAGCTTGCAAAGGAAAAAGGTCAAGTTACCTATACAGTGGGGTTTCAAGAAACCTGGTGATAAAAAACCTCCAAGAACCCACAAGATATTCCTAGCTAGGACTCCAAGCAATAGTAGAGAGGGTGCCAAAACAGGACTTTCCTATAATCAAATGAATGACCACCTAAGTGTCATTATAGAACTTTCATCTAGCAATGGGTAGAGGCAGAAGTAGAGATCCATAGCTAAGCACCAAGTTGCCTCCTGGTCCAGCTAAAGAGAGAGAAGGGAGAGTGTATATGAGCAAAGGAATCCAGATCATGAGGAGGAGACTCCAGAGACCACTGACTCGAACTTTGGGGAGCTCACTGAATCAAAGAACAGCCACTGTGGAATCATCAGGAAAAGGAACTAAACCCTCCAAAGTTAGATGACTGTCAAATGGCATGGGCAGTTTGTGGAGCCTCTTAGAGGAGGAGGATCAGACTGTGATCCTATGCATAAAACGGTATCCTGGAGCCTATTCCCTACAGAGAAGCCCCTAACCCAGCCTTTATACTGGGATGAGGGAATCGGACCTACCTCAACTGTATATGTCAGACTGAACTGACTCACATTGGGACTTGCCCTCCTTGAGAAATGGATAGAGGAGATGGGAGGGGGGGCTTAGTGAGGACTGGTAGGGACTGGGAGGTGGGAAGGGAGGACCAGAAGTGATATGTGTAGAAAAAAACATTCTTAAATAAATAAAAATGAAAGTATATATAACATTTTAATTAAAAATAAAACGTTAATTCTTAAAATATGAAAAACAAACTGCCAAGATAATTTCTATGTATTTCAGGTTTTTGGCACTAGGGCACTGGTATACTGTTCCACAAACAACTTACCTGTCACACTGAGGTTCATTCTGGTCACATCAATGAAGCCACTATCATTACTCAATGAACACTGGTAAAGTCCATCATCCGAAATGCTGATATTATAAATTCTGAGGGCAACTTTGCCCTCACCAATGGCACCTTCCACAAACGCTGTACGATTCACATATCCAGGTGCAGCTTCTCCTTTCATCCCGTGGCTACCTCTGTATAGGTAGATCGGTTGGGAATGGCCACTCCTGGACCAGCGCACCTCCATGTGCTCCACACTATGTGGGGGGGTCACCTGGCAGCTGAGCTCAGCCTGCCCTCCTACTCTAGCCACCACATGTCTTATGGGAGTATTTTCCATCAGTTTCTCTATGAGAGAACAAAAAAGATACCAAATTAAGTCTGAAACCAAAACCGCTCCTGCCTTTAACTCTTTTTAAAAATACACTAAATGGTGTCTGTCATACCTAGCTGATACAAATGTTCCGCTCAGACTATGCCCCCTGTAGTCCATCAGTGCTTTTATTTTGAAAACCTAATGCTTTCATTGTTTCTTTAAAAAAATATTTGAGGAGATGATAAAGCAAAAAGCAGCCATTTGTTTCCCTACTTTAATAAAGAAAAAAACAAAAACAAAACAAACAGTTATGTGGAGGAAAAATCTGCCTGGTGCAACTGTTTTGGAACATCACAGGGCGTTAGAATTAGTCAGTTGCTGGAACTTCGATGGACTTCCTCAGAAAAACAACATAAAATGGGAGCTTTATTTTGGCTCCTTGCCTCCTAGTAATCCCACTTTTATGAGGCTACGATGACTTTCTGATGTCCAGGGGGGATTCAGTTTTATTTGTTACAATGAAGTGATGACTTTTTGCTTTTTAGATGCAGGATGGGTCACTGTAAGCATATCTTAGATTCTATCTACAGCCAAAACTAATTAGAAAAGAGGAGATGAGTCATCTTCAAATTCCTTCCTCCATCTGAGACTAGTGTTGAGCTCTGCCTTCATCAAAGAAGCGCTATGTTGCAGAGATGGCAGCTAATGTATAAACCCATAAATGGCCAGGATGCTAAGAATAAGCAATGAAGAGTTATTTGCTCTAAATGGAACGTCTATATCATCTACTTCAAGGTTCTGGGACCACTAAAGCAGAGAGGACATAAAGAATAAAGAGACAGGGGGTGAAACAATGTGCAGGAAACACCATTCTTCTTGATAGACCAGATGTTGCACCCATGCCAGTATGGCAATGGTTCTTGACACAAATGCTGCCCACCATCAAATCCACCAATATTTCATCATGGGTTCAGGAATGGTTCAGGAGTCCCCCACTCATGCCTTACAATCTGTTGGCACTCTATGGTTTCTGAGAAAGGGTCTATCATTTTTCAATGGTATAGCAATAAGTTGTTTGTGTCCTAGTAAATAACCTACCCAACCCCATGCAGGCAATTCTAATTACACTCAAGCAACCATGCACAAAAAAATAGGGTGGAAATATAACTGGGACTTGTTGGAAAGAAGAAAGACTTCATCAGGAAAAGGAAGAGGTGTGAACAGGATATAAAATGAACAGATTTAAAGTTCATTATACAAATGTATGAAATGGTCAAAGGAATTTTGAAAAAAAAGAAATGATAAATGAAAATAAATAAACTTCTCACCTGAAGACATCATCACTGGTAGAAACAGAAAGTATCCACAGTATCCAGAAATGAAGGAAAACTTAAGCTTCATTATACCTGGAAATGAGACTAAAAAGTAGTCATAGACCATTAGACATGAGATATAAATTGTCTAGATAGACGGTCTTAATAACTATAAAAGGGGCAACTCTAGTACTCTTTGTTTTGTAAAGTAAGATTTGCCAGTAACTGATAGACTGTGATCTCACACCTGGTTCTGATCATGATTGGTCTTCTCAGTACCTTCATCCCATTGTATCATACTTTTGTATCTCATTGAGTTCTATGACTTAAGTATAGCTAGACAGGCTATAAACGCTAGGAAAAATCTATTCTGTTGTGCTGCTAAATTGACATAATATTAAATTGACTGCTAATGACTTACCCTTGTACCTATCAAACAACACAGCTGCTATTCATCATCTCAGAAGCATCTATTTTCAGTAGATAACAATTAACACAGGTAAGTACAACTAGTCAAGGTACAGAAAATAAGAGGCTGAAAAATGATTACCCCTACCCTCCCTCCAACTGCTCAGAGATATATGTTTAAAGGAGGCCAGAAACAGTGTAAGAGCCAGAGGTGATGAATGAATTCAGGCAAATACCTTCTGATACCCTTCTGGATATGCACCTAAGACAACATGCATAAAACCTGTGCAAACTCTATCTATGCAAAATATAAAAGGAAGCTGGGTACATAATACCACCCCTAGGCATGGAGTAATCAGCAATTAATAGCTTCTGGGAAAGGAAGAGCTAGATTTCTCAAAGAGTATAAACATTTGAAACTTGACCACACACCAAGGAAAGAATACAATTCCAAGAATATCTGAGCAGTATAACATTGGTCTTGAAGTGTGTTAAAAAATGAACACAAAGTTGAATAAACTTGGATAGGATGAATATTAGATGATTTGGGAGATGAATATGATCAAAACTCATTGCACAAATGTAGACTTTTCAAAGGATTTTATAGCAAGTAAATTAAGTAAGTAGGGAAAGTTTTGGCTCTTGATAAATTGGAAAAAAAGAAAGTTAAAATTTTACTCTAAAATAGCCCTTTATGTAAACTATGGTGCATATTTAAATTTTAATTTTAAGCAATTGAGGATTTTTATGTAAATATAATAAAATATATAGATATTGTATGTTTAGACAAATAAATTACTTCAAATTTAGCAGGATATCTGCATTTTATTAGGTAAGCATACATCACCTTAAAATCACAGACCCAAGCTGCAAACCACAACCACTGAACAGTGTGGGAAACACTTTGGACCAGCACCTTGGAGCCCATTCCCTCCAGAGGAACACCTGACCCAGTGTTGATGTTGGGATGAGGAAAGCGGATCTGCCTGGAGTGGATGTTGAACTAAGCCACTTTGGGACCTTGGGAACTCCCTCCCTTGCTGGGGAGGAGATAAGGAGATGGGGAGAAGAGAGAGTGACTGGGAGGGGTTGGGAGGGGGAAGGGAATTTAAGCAAGGGAATAGATGAATAAAAATATGATTATATTCATAAATAAATTAAAAGAAAATTCTTATCACTAATGACAAAGACAAAAAAAATCATAGACATGAGGTGGTTCACTGTATCACCTGCTGAATCAGCCTGACAGTCAACAACAACAAATTTCAAACAATAAATAAATACATGCCTATACTTAAGCCATTGCCATATGTTCTACAGGTGAAGTAAGATCACAAAGAGGTAAGCCCTATGGTCATAGAGATCAGCAAAACCCCTCTACTACAAAAGATAGTGGAAAGTTCCTTGGCCATATGTGGTTTGTGTGCACACATTGAAAGTTATGAAATATCTTCCACTATGCAGCATTATAATGCTGTTCCATCATGTGACTTACATATCATGATGTTGGCAGGTTGACTTACTATCTGGAAGAACAGGTTACAGCAAACAAGGAGACATGATAAAAATGTAATCTCTAAATGACTGGTATGGTTTCGGGATCTCCATTTATTACCTACCACCTGCTGCTTTCAGAACAACTAACCCAATGCTTGAGTTTATTAAGGATGTTCATTCTTAGAAATCAAATGGCAAGAAAAATAGAAGTATTAGAAGACTTATACCTAGTAGTAGTATATGAAAGCCGATGACTTGAAATAACAATAACTTGACTGGAGAGTAGACGAAGAAGCTATAGTTAGCCATATAATATATGAATCAATAGAAAGGAATGTGACAGATTTCTTTACAAGTGATGGGTATCAATTTCTAGAGGATCTGAATAAGTTAAAATAGTCTATTGAAATTGAATCATATGTTAAAATTGAAAATGCATAAACTTCTAAAACTGCAAATAATAAATATAATAGTCTATGGGTGGTTTTCTAGAGACAAAGAAAAGGAGACAAATGTCCCAAAAGCTCACCAAGACAGTTATTTGTTTTATGGACTGTAGTGACAATTTCTTGATTGTACACATATTTCAGATTTTATAGATTTACCTTAAATATATCTCAGACTTTGTTCCATTTCAGTTAAACTTCAATAAACCTCTTGATAAAGAATGTTTTTTAAATAATCAAAGTATTAATGATGATCTTTTGGTAGATATTTTTGTATACAAACCTTATCATGTATGTCTTACTTTATAACATACAATTAGTAAGCAGACCTTACTAACTAGAGACACTTGTGATATGTGTGTCATGTCTTAAACATTGATTCCCCCCTTTTCTTTCTGAGCTCTTTTAAAAAAAGTAATCTGTCATCATAAACTATTAAATTTTATTTTATTTTACATTGTTGGACCTAAGGCATTAGTTAGGCATCCCCAATCCTGTTCACATTGTGCATGTGAGTTTACTATATTGTAAGAAACTTTCTTAAACATGAAGTCTCTATGGAACTACTATTTTATCATGTTTTCCTTTACCATTTGTCCTGAAATGACTGCATCCTACTTGAGATTTGCTGTGTGATATATATTCTATTTCCTTTTGTTAAAATATCCATTGTCTAAATTTTATTCTACATTTATTTTTTAAATTTTTATTGAAAATATGAGGTTTTTAAATAGTAAAATAATGTAATCTGTGTAAGTGGCATAATTTCTGAAATTCAGGGCACACTGTACCATATCAGCTGTCTTAGTAACAAAATTTGAAAGCAAAATCTCTCTCTTGATAGACTTTACTGCTCTATCAGATTTCTAAGCCCCATGTATTTTTAATATTTGTCTTAGTAGGAAATTAGAGTTTAAAGCCCTAAGGATAGACTTACAAAAGCAGGAAACACTCTTGTCTCCAACAACTATACACAGATCACTTACTTGAGCCCCAGATCCAGAGAGAATGTCTTTCCTCGTCCTTCAAAAATTCTCAGTGCCTACAGGTGTTTCAGCAAACCTCCTATACCATTAGTCACTAACACCTCCTCTAGTTCAGAGTTGGAACACTCTCCAAGTCCAACCAGTTTCCTCCAGGGTGGTGTTTATCTCTCGCCATTCTCATATCAGTAATCATTCATGAGAAAACTGAAAATGTTCTATTTGTTTTATTTCTATAAATGCGCCATCAGGTCTCACACGGAAGTATTACGTGCTACACTACCTTGAGCTCTCTCTTCTTTACAGCTTGTTCCAACAAAACCTGCTTGTCTTGTGATGATATCTGAGACAAGGCATTTTTTTACACTATTTCCCCATAATTTTTGCTAAAGCACACTAGAAATACTAATGTTGCTTGTATTGACAGTCATATGTTCTCAAAATTACCATTATAAATATAAACGTTACTTGGTTTTTTTTTTCACTCAAGTATTCACAAAATAATTTTAGTACTTCTGGATATCAACCATATTCCCTTCCTAAATAATTGCAATATTCATTTTAATGCTAGGTACAAAACAAGACGTAATAATTGTCAATGTCTTTTTAATAAGGCAGATACTATTTTTATCAAAAATACCTTTTATATATTTTGATCAAGGATTTTTCTTTCTCCCAAATATTCTACACCTCCTCCACCAGCTCCATACTCTTAAAAATACCAAACAAGCAAATATTAAAGGGTAACAAATTAGCTGTTAAAAAACACAGAGAAAGCACAAAAACATCATACCTCCCCACACACACACCAAAAAAGTACACAAAATTTGGAACCATAATGTAAGCAAAAGACCAATATGACAATAAGAAAAAATGCTCAAACAAAATGATATGAGACAAAAACATTTACAAAAGTACAATTTAGTTGAATTTGTGTTGGCTATTTATTTTTAGGTACTGTGTCTAAGCTTAAGTGTGGTTAATATCATAGTGATATTCCATAATAGAAAATTAATTCTTTCCGTTACTAGCATATCTCAATTAGATATAGCTTCTTAGTCCAGGATGGGAACTTGTGTCTACTTCTCACTTTGAACACTGTGGCCCCTATCTGGCTTGAACCTGTGCAGGCCCTGTAATGCTGACAAAGGTTCTTTGATTCATATGTGTTTGAAAAATATGGTTTCCTATATGTCAGCATGTCTTCTGGCTTTTATGATATCTCTTGCTCCTCTCCTGCATAGTTCCCTGAGGCTGATGGGAAAGTTTGATAATGACATTCCATTTATGACTCAATGTTTCCATCTCTTACTCTCTGCATATAATTTAGTTGTGGGTCTGTGTTAGTCCCCATCTACTGAAAGATAAAGGTTCTCTGATGATGACTGAATGAGGCATTGATTTATGGGATACAAGAATGTTGTTGAGGGTTATTTAATTGCTGTTTCTTTAGTAGTTAGTTTTCCCCTAGGCCCTTGACATAATATGAGGCTCTTGGTCATCTGGGCAGAGTCAAGTATAGTTTTCATCTTGTGGGATAGGTTTTCAGTCCAAGCATATGCAGTGAGTTACTTCCACAAAGTTTGGGCCCCTACTGAACCAGCATATTACACAGGATTACATTTCTCCTCTGGTAGCATGAAGGGTATCTTCTTTTTTTTTTTTTTTTTTTTTTAAGGGTTTTTTTTTTTTTTTTTTTTTTTTTTTTGAAGGGTATCTTCTTTAATATGAGATGTCTTTACATTTGTATTCCAAATTTTTATAGTGCATATTAAATGTATAAAATGATTTGTTCACTGTGTCATTTCATTTGTATATATAACATACTTTGATCATATTCATTTCCTCATCTTGTGTCTTTCCCCACCAATTCTGTGGTCCCCTTCTATTTTCTAAATACTCACCCTTCTAATTTTATGTCCCTAAAATAGTGTGTATTCTGTGGGGGAAACCCTTTCCTAGGTATATTTCTACAAAAGATTAATGTACAGTATACAGAAAAAAACTCAAGAACCTACATAGCAAAATAACAAACAAACAAATTAATAAATGGGCTACTAAAATCAACAAAGTTCTCCAAAGATAAAATATAGAACAATAAATATAAAAAATATTCAACATCTTTTGCTAACAGTGAGATGCAAATTAATCCAATACAAAATGTCATCTTATTTTAATTAGATTGGTGATCAATAAGAAAACAAATAATAACTTATTGTACTTCCAGCTGTAGGCTTGAGACATGGGAGATATGAGTCCTCTTCACTACCTCTAGTTAGCTGTGGAGTTTCCCATGAGAAAGTCAACCGCCCTGTTCCATAAAGATGACAGCTTATCAAAGATTAATAATTGATGTTGAAATGGATCAGCACAAATATGCTCACTATAACAGCCTTTGTTTTACCTTGCTAACTCCACCTCTTCTGTAAACACACATCTCTTAGCTACTTTCTAATCATTAGCAGACCATATCAAATCTCTTTGTGTCGTTACCTCTTTTGAATTTAATTATTTATCTCTTTAAGAATTTCATACATGGGTACTGTGTTTACATCATGTCCACCCTTTATTTTTCCCCTCCCAAGTTCTCCTATGTCCAACCTACCAAGACTATTTAGTGTTGCTCATACGCATACATGCTCAGGGATAACTCCTTAGGGTCAAACTAGTCACCTATCATGAAGCTGATCTCTGTAGAAGATCCATTCTTGCTCTCTCAGGAGCCATTGATTGTCTGTAGCTCTTCATCATGGGTAGAGCCTTATGAGACACCTCCTATCCAGCTGGCATGTCAACTGATGTTCTCATTATACAGGTCTTGTTTAGGCAGCCATATTATTAGGATTTTGTGGGTATAACATACTTATCGTGTGTTTAAAAAAAAACAAAACAAAAAAAAAAACAGTCCCTTAAAGCAGACTTTTTTGGTTTTCTAGCTTTCTCTACTATTCTTTTCAGTAATGTTCCCTCACTCTTAGATGTAAGGGTTGCAATTTATAGATGCATCAGTTGGGTGCTAGACATCTCTGATCAGATTCTTTCTGCATTTTAACCACTTGTAGATTTTTGTAATCATATCCATATGCTTAGGGTGAAGGTGGTCACTGATAATGGTCCAGAGCTCCACTTATCTGTGGGTCTAAGAGTAGTTATTTAGAATGAAGCTAGAGAGCATCCTGGTTTAGGAACATTATTTCACAGCCTCACTGTCCTCAGGTACTTAACTAGTTTTAAAGGAAGCCCCATTTCTCCATCAGCTCCTGCCTGCAGGTTTCTGCTCTGCCTAAGCTCCTGTCCTGAATTTCACCAACCATAAACAGAGATGTGGAAGTGTAAACAAAATAAACCCTTTCTTCTCCAAAAAAATAAAAATAATAAAGTACATGTCACAAATGCTTTGCTGATACCCATGGGAGGCCTGCCCCTTTTTGAACAGAAACAGAGGAGGAGTAGATTGAGGTAGTGTAGGGGAGAAGAGAGGGAATTAGAGGAGGAGAGGGGAACTGCAATAAAGATGTAAAATAAATAGATAAAATTATCAAAAAAGTACTATGCACAAATTCCTTCCTCTTAAACGAGTCTTAAGTCCAATTATGTGACTGTTGTCACGCTCAAAATATAAGTATCAGTGTTGTACCATTGGATGTCTTTTGCTGAACTGGTCATTGCTGTGGTTCATAGACTTTACAGCTGGGCAGGACTACTGAATGCTTGTCTCCTTTGGCAACTAATTTAACACCTTCAGAAACTGTAAGAGATAGCCCCCAGGGAGGAGACTTTCAGGTCAGTTTCAGTGGAATTTCTCTATGTTCTGAATCCAAAGCCTATGGTTCTTTCACAATCTTTTTTCAACTCCCTCTAGGCAACTAATAGTAATGCCAAGAGCCTAAGAGCCTACATCTTTTTGGATAACAGCTTGTCAAGGGTATTCCATACCTGCCACTGGGGATTTTGTTAGATAGTCTATGGCTCTTGGAGAAAATATTATCACTGCATAGGACATACCTTCATTTAATATATATTTTAAATACATATTAACACAATATTTTCCATTGGGTTTTCAAACACTTCAGTGTTACTTATCTTCCTCCTTGCTAAATGTAGAAAAGAGATTTCTAAATAGGATCCCAAATGCTTGGAAACTGTGGCCAATGACCTTTCTGTGCCACAAATGAAAATCAAGTGAGTAAGAGAAAGCCCATGGAACAGGTGAGAAACTTCTCCATGCATGCATACAATAGAGAATCTATATCCAGAATATACAAAGAGCTTTTGCATTCAGAACATAAACACAAAGAATCAAGAAAAAAAAAAAGAATAATCCAATTAAAAAATAGGATAAGAATCAGAACCAAGAATTTCCAAAAGAAATAAAAGTGGCTAAGAATTGTCCTTACAGGAATTTATCATTCTTAAAAACTACAGAGATGCACATTGAAGTTACTTTGAGATTTGATCTTACTTCAGTCAGAATGTCTACGAGACAGAAAACAGCTAAGAACAAATGCTGGAAAAGTCAGAAAAAGACGAGCCCCTGTTCACTGTTGATGGGACTGCAAACTGGGCAGCCACTCTGGAAATCAGTGTGGGGAATTCTCAAAAGCTGAGTAGATCTACTCAGCTGGATCCACTCCTTGGCATGTGACCAGAGGATTTGACATCCTTTTCCATAGATTCTTGCTCAGCCATGCTCGTTGTGTCTCTACTCACAAAAGCTAGGAAAGGAAAACAACCTTCAACTAATGAATGGGTGATAAAAAATATGATATGTATTCACAAAGAAATTCTATTCAGCTATAAAGAATAATAAAATCATGAAATTTGCAGTTTATTATTCCTTATTAACATATAAAATATTTCTACTCTGAATGTACAAATGTTTAATGGAATTCACATGTTATTCTCCTGTTAATCAATTTTATGTCGCTTCAATTTTTCCCTCCAACCGGAAGCTTCAGAAGCTGTAACAAACAGGATTAACAGATAACCTGCCTCTCAGGCTGCAATCTCCTCTCCTTCATAGCTCTGTGTGTGTGTGTTCTCTGCTTATGACCCATTCACTAAAATTAGCTTCTTGGAACCCACAGTGGGTATGGCATGAACAAACATAGCCATTGCCAAAATGGGTGGTGTCTTTGGAAAGAAAATTCAGCCCTTCTAAGATTAGACATTTAGTTTGTGCTTAGAATATGCAGGAGATGAAATAATAAACAAGATCTGTGCAATCCTTGCTCGCTGGAGCATATGGAGAGAACACAAACAGTGAGAGTCAAAAGCACAGGGACAAGGCCGGAAAGCTCACTTAGCAAAGGTAATGGCAGCAGGAAAAAGCCTAGCACAGTGCTTGAGAATGAAGCTCACAGTAGGCAAGGCATAAAAATCAGTAACTAACGTGTAAGGGAGATGGAAGACAGCTTCAGAGGCAGACAACTGAGACCATTAAACTGCACTCAGGACTTCTGCATTGTTTTGAACAGTACCAGGACACCACTGAATGATTTTACCAGAGCATACAATCTTAAAGGGACATACACCAAAATGTGCATCACTTTTGCAAAGGTCTCTGGTTTTAGTAAAGAAGAAGAAGCAAAGCAATGTCCCACCTGCCTTGTTCCATGCCAGATCCTGAAGCAGGACAGAGCAGAGGCAGAAAGGCCTCTATCCAACCAGCAATTTTCTGTCTTTTCTTGTCCATATCTTCCATTAGCTTCCCTCCTGCCATTGAACTCCCTCAAGATGGAATCCTGGTGGAGAAACTCTGGCTTTAAAAGCAGGGATCTTCACTCAAAGAGAAACACATACATAAGAAACATCATCTCTTTTTTTTTTCCAGAGAGATCAGGAGATTGTGGGATTTCATTACACCCAGACTCCACTTCTCACACTAGCTCTCTAACGTGTTTATGGTTTCTAGGTCTACTGTCATGAGTGCATGTGCCAGTACATTAACTACATATCATGCAGATATGTCAATATTATAGACCTCAGAGTTATAGTTGGGTTTTCTACTAGTGTGCAGAATTCCTCCTAGTACCATGACCACTAGTCACTGGAGGAAGGCTCTAGGTAGGCATCAACTAGCCTTCAGTGAGATATATAAACTTTGTCTTCAGCAAAAGGGCCTTATCAACAGTTTTGTGCAGAACAACCCAAAGCCTTGTCAATAGCCTGAATTGTTTTGGGGTTTCCATGACTACATTAGCCAAAGACTGACTGAATTAAATGTGGCCCATTCCTGACATTAGATGTGTCACTTGGTGGCAAAGATGTCTATTTGAGACATTCTCTCCTCTGTTATTTGGTGGCTCCATTTAGTTTTTTTCACATGTGTGCATTTCGAGAAGCTTCTACATCTGACTCCTCAAATGGACCTTCGTGCTAGCTTTTCCTCTTTTACTCCCTTCTTCCCTCCCCCTCTCAGTTCATTCCTCCCACTCCATCTGCCACCCACGTCTCCATAACTATAAATGTGATTTTCCCTTTTGGGGGGATCTTCTCCTCCTCTAGGGCCTGACTCTATATCTAACCTCTGTGGTTATATGGATTGTATCAAGTCTATTAAAGGCTTAAAAGGTAATATCCCCATATAAGAGAATACATTCAGGATTTGTTTCTTTGGGTCTGGGTAACCACTCAGAATAAAGATTTTTTGTAATTAACTTGCCTTTGAATTTTATAATTTCAAATTTTAAAAGCTGAATAATACCTTGTTGTGTAAAGTTGCTACAGTTTCCAATCATCTATGGTTGGACATCTAGGCTGTTTCCAGCTTCTAGCTATAATGAGTAGGGGAGCAATGAAAATGGATGAGCAAGTGATTCTGTAGTAGGATGTAGGGACTATTGAGCATATGCCCAAGAGTGGTTTAGCTAAATCTTAAGGTAGATCTAGTCCCAGTTTCCTGAAGAAACACCACACTGATTTTCACAGTGGCTGTACAGGTTTGCACTCTGACCAGCAATGAATAAGTGTTCCTATTTTTCTATATCCTCACTAGTATGAGCTGTTATTAATTTTCTTGATTTTGGCCACTCTGACTAAAGTAAGATAAAGACTCAAAGTAAATTTGATTCATATGATCTGATGACTAAGGATATTGAACATTTATCTAAGAGTTTCTCAGGCATTTTTGTTACATCTTTCAGGAACTCTATATTTAGTTCTGTACCTCATTTTTAATTGTGTTGTTTGTTTTCTTGACGTACAGGGCTTTTTTTAGCTCTTTGTATATTTCAGATATTAATCCTCTATTGCAAGTGTAATTGATGAAGATCTTTTCTCATTCTGAATCCTGCCATATTGTCTAAATAATGATGTCCTTTGTCATGCAGAAGCTGTCAGTCTGGTGATGTCCCATTTATTAATGGTTGGTTTTAATTAGTGACTGTGTTATCAGTATTCTGTTCAGAAAGTCTTTTCCTGTGCCAATGAGTTCAAGACTAATCTCCACTTATTTTTTTATAAGGTTCCAGGTATCTGGCCTTGTGTTTATGTACTTGATCCATGTGGAATTGAGTATTATGCAGGGCGGAAATATGGATCTATTTTTAGTTTTCCACATGCAGCCATGAAATTTGCTTAATTAATTAGCCTTATACACACACTGGACCAAGACACAACAAAGAAAGCAAACTACAAACCAATATCCCTTATGAAAATAGATGCAAACATTCTCAATAGAAAACACTTGCCAACTGGATCCAAGTACACTTCTAAAAGGTTATCCACTGTGATCCATCTGATAACTCTTTAGAAAAAAAATTGGGGGATGCCTCAGTACATTTGTCAGGAAACATCTGGCCAAAAACACAGCTAATTTTCTAGGTTAGTGGAGAGCTTCCTCCAAGTCGCCATGGGAGTGTGAACCACTACAATTTCATGAAACATTTCCCAGTAATTCTGGGTTCCTGTTAATGCCTCCTCTCCTCTCTGGGCTGCAGAGCCCTCCCCATCCTATGGAAACTCTCGTTTCTGTCTCCCACACCAGCACTTTGAGGTGACATTGTTCATGAAGCATGCCTGACTGTTTTCTTGTAAGGTAGAACCTGCTATATTGTGCCTAAGTGGTTTCAAACCAGAGGAGTAAATCTTCCTCAGTACTGACTAATAGTGTCAATGTGTTGAACTTACTCAGAGAATTTTCTGTTCCATTCTCTCCATCCACTTTGTACCAGTGTCTCCCTATCTTTCACAAAGCTTTATTATATTATTTCTACCCATCTCAAACCCTACTCACTTCAGGAATCCTCTTGTAGCAGCCCTGTTGGTTATGGCTTGTTTCTACTTTAAACTTTGATCAGCCTTATGCAGAGAGGGATGACTGACTCACTTCAGACACTTAAATTTCACACCACAAATAAGAAGCCATTGGGCCATATTGAATTATGATTTTTTTTCTATCTTCAAAGCTGCTATATTAGGCTACAATGAAAAGCATTTTTCAGCTTGTTTGTACTCACTGGAAAAAAACCCAGTCATTCCTACCTCTTACTGAAATTAGGCTCACATGTATGGTAGTGTTATGAATTCATCTTGGCATCCTCCACCATTTCCTCTCCCTCACCACTGTGAAAAACATGGGGTGAAAATTGAATTTAAAAATCCAAATTCAAAGAAAGTCTTGGCTAGAGAATTCTGGTTGTCATTAGAAAACCTTAAGTACTCTAGAATTATGGTTATTTGTATTTTAAATTGGTTAATTAGTAACATGAACTCAAGTATTTACATGTATATGAATATCATTTCAAACAACACATTTCACAGAACATTTCTGTCATGAAGAGTTTTGTTTAATGAAACTAGTCTACATACTGAACACAATGATGTGTTATCACAGGACAGCTCAGTCTTCCTGTTATCCAACCAATGCTGTTTGATGTAGAACTTGCAGGCTGATGGGCTCACAGATAAAATCCATATTGCCTAATGCTCTGTTTCTTTTCTCTCAATGCACCCAGGGTAGATGCTGAAGCCTGTTTAATGCCGCCACCTTGTGCTCAAATATTGGTATTGCACCTTCAAAGTCAAATCTACAGTCCAAAAAACAGTACACAGAACAATATGCTATATAGAACACATTTCTAAAATTCAAAGGATGTTCCAAGTTATTTCATCATCCTAGAAATGGTGTGCAAAACATAATCACAATCTCATTATTTACTTATTTCTTAGATAATGGAAAAATCAAGAGTCACAGGTGTTCACCCACGCTTTTGTCATATTAGATATGTCTGTCTTCTGAATCATAACCCCGTAGCTAAACCATATAAATCTATTGCCCCAACCCTCACAATAAAAATCTTATAATATCTACTATTACTTTCTCTGGATTACAACACAGTAAAAATCTTATAATATCTACTATTACTTTCTCTGGATTACAAAAGGAAATTTTGGAAGGACACAAGCAGTTTTCCAAAGGCCACATAAACAATATCATACTAGTACAAAATCAAACCTTAGATAGACTGATCCCAAATGCCAGGCCCTTCTCTGGCTTTGATTTGATATTAACATTTTGTCAAGTGTGGGTGGTAGTGAGTGTGGAGTGTTTGTGACAGTGCCAGGTTCTTTGACCAGTATCCATGTGCCAAATGATACTGGGCTGTGCAAGACAAGCAAGCGAGTGTCTGAGGTTCAAAGAGGATATGATTACAGTGAGAAAAGGAAGTAAAAGACTTTCATGGAGAGCTAGAGATTCAGAGGTTTTTAAAAAGGGTTATTTTGGAGCATTTCTGAATGTTTTAGATATACAGCATTCTTAAGAAAGTTTGCTGAAATTTCACAGTGGTAGAAACTTGCAGATTTTGGAAAAGAGAAACAGAGAAAGGAAGACATGGAGAGGAAGAGAAAGGAGGGGGAGAAGGGGGAGGGAGCAGGAGGGCAGATAGAGAAGTGGGGATTTGATTTAAGGAAAATCACACCAAGAACTGAAAACCTTAGAACAAGATTGGGCAGAGATAAACAGCATATGAGGTCATATACATTTCTCACATACTGGTTTCAGCTAGAAATGTCTCAGGCTATTCAGCACCCTGGTATTAGGTTGTTACATTGATGCAGCCATGCCCCCACTCAGAGGAAATGCGAGACACACAATTCCTCTTGCCACAACTGACTAGGAGCAGCCTAATCGTGAACCACTGAAGCCATGGGCAGATGCCAGTGCAAAAATACATATAACAATATAAAGAACAATAAGGCAACACCTTGAGAAACTGGTGGTTCTACAATTACAAGACCTGAACAGAGAAATAAAGAGGAAACAGAGGGAAACAACACCAAAAACACCTTTACAAATATTGAAAACAACATCAAAACACCTTTATGAAGATTATTGAAGCCTTCAAAGAAGATATAAAAAAAATTCCCTTAAAGAAACAGAAGAAAATACAAACAAAAAATTTGAAGAGATGAACAAATCCTTGAAAGAAAACCAAGAAAGGGTACACCAAAAAATGAAAGAAACATTCCAGGGACTAAAAACTGAAATAGAAGCAATAAAAAAGGCACAAAATGAGGCAAAGACGGAAATGGAAAATCTGAAGAAGAAAGCTGGAACTACAGATACAAGCATAACCAACAGAATCTAAGAGATGGAAGAGAGAATCTTTGGAGTGAAAGACTCGATAGTGGAAATAGATACATCAGTCAAAGAAAATATTAAAACCAAAAAAGCCATAACACAAAATGTTTAGGAAATCTGGGACACCATGAAAAGACCTAATCTGAGAATAATAGGAATAGAAGATGGAGAATACTAGCTCAAAGTCACAGATAATATATTCAAAAAAATCATAGAAGAAAACTTTCCTAACTTAAAGAAGGAAAAGCCTATAAAGATACAAGAAGCTTACAGAACACCAAATAGATATGACCCCCCAAAATGTCCAATTGCCACATAATAATCAAGCCACAAAACATACAGAACAAAGAAAAAATTTTAAGAGCTGCAAAAGAAAAGGGCCAACTTACCTATAAAGGCAGACCCATCAGAACAACTCCTGACTATTCAATGGAAATGATAAAAATAAGAAGGGCTTGGTCAGAAGTTATACAGACACTAAATGAGTATGGCTGCCAACCTAGACTACTATACCCAGCAAATTATTAATCACCATAGATGGAGTAAACAAGATATTTCATGACAAAGTTAGACTGAAACAATACCTATCTACCAATCTGGCCCT
The DNA here is from genome assembly GCA_004025045.1 of Sigmodon hispidus. Classification (NCBI taxonomy): domain Eukaryota; kingdom Metazoa; phylum Chordata; class Mammalia; order Rodentia; family Cricetidae; genus Sigmodon; species Sigmodon hispidus. The sequence goes on from PVIH01003496.1 coordinate 27,002, forward strand.
CCAGAAAGAATTAGAGAGAAAATGCCAACCTAAGAATCCCAGATACACCCATGAAACCACAAACAATCAACAATCCCACAGAAGAAAAGCCCAGAGAAAGAAAATACATACAAACTACCACCAAAAATATGAGGAAACATCAATCAGTGGTCACTAATATCCATTACTATCAATGGACTCAATTCACCTATAAAAAGACACACACTAACAAGATGGATACAAAAACAGAAAACATCCTTCTGCTCCATGTAAGAAACACACCTCAACACAAAGATAGACACAGGCTCAGAGTAAAGTGTTGGGAAAAGATTTTCCAATCAAATGGCCCTTGGAAACAAACTGGGGTTGCTATCCTAATAGCTAACAAAGTAGACTTTAAACTAAAATCAGTTAAAAGGGACCAAGATGGACATCACTTATTTATTGCAGGACAAATTGATCAAGAGGAGATTTCAATCCTTGAATATTTATGCCTCTAATATAAGGGCACCTATTTACATAAAAGAAACAGTGCTAAAGCTCAAATCTCACATCAATTCTCACACCCTAATAGTGGGAGACTTTAATATGCCATTTTCACCCCTGGATAGGTCAACCAGACAGAGACTCAACAGAGAAATAAGGAATCTAACAGAGATTATGATGCAAATGGATATAATACATATTTATAGAAGCTTCCATCCAAATGCAAAGTAATATACATATTTCTCAGCTCCTCACGGAACTTTTTCTAAAATTGATCACATAATTGGTCATAAAGTAAATATCAACAGATACAAAAAATGGAAATAATCCCTTGTATCATATTGGACCACCAGGGCCTAAAGTTAGGGTTCAGCAACATCAAAAATCATAGAAAGCCTACCAACTCATAGAAACTAAACATCACTCAGCTGAACCATCTCTGGGTCAAGGAAGAAATTAAGAAAGAAATCAAAGTCTTCCTAGAATTTAATGAAAATGAATCCACAACATACCCAAACTTGTGGGACACAATAAAAGCAGTCTTAAGAGGAAAATTCATAGCACTAGATGCATATAGGAAAAGCCTAGAGAAATCCCACACTAGAGAACTAACAGCACAGCTGAAAGCCTTAGAACAATTGGAAGCAAACTCACCTAGAAGGAGTAGACAGCATGACATAATCAAACTTAGAGCTGAAATCAATGCAACTGAAACAAAAAGAACAATACAAAGAATCAACGAATCAAAGAATTGGTTCTTTGAGAAAGTCAACAAGATAAATAAACGCTTATCCAAACTAACCAAAAAGCAGAGAGAGAGTATCCAAATCAGCAAAATCAGAAATAAAAAGGGAGACATAAAATCAGACCCCCAGGAAATCCAGAGAATTACCAGGACATACTTTGAAAATCTATATTCCACAAAAATGGAAAACCTAGAAGAAATGGACAACTTTTTGGACAGGTACCATTTAACAAAATTAAATGAAGACCAGATTAATTACCTAAACAGACCTATAACCCTAAAGGAAATTGAAGCTGTTGTTAAAAGCCCCCAAGTAATTATCTTCTCCTAAAGGATAAACAGGAGAAAGATCTGTGAAATGCTTTGTCCCCATGGCCCTACTAGAGAGTAGAGAAACCTAAATGAATCAGGGCTTGTAGTACTCTAGACTCAGTATCTTTGCCATTAATCCTCAGTTTCCCTCAGCAAGTGGCAAATAGTGTGGGCAAGAGGTGAATAGTGTGGGGAAGGGGACTGGTGGTAGGGGTGGTCCTCATATATGTGCCTCAGTTGTGGCCAATCCTAACACCACTTCAAATATCCTGACTGTGTATCTGTAGTTGGAGGTTTCTGGCCCAGTTACTCCCCAAATAATTGACTCAGAGGCTTAATATTATAGTAACTGCTGGTCCAGTAGCTCAGGCATATTATTGACTAGCATTTACACTTAAATTAACCCATGATTCTATTTATGTTTAGCCACATGGTTTGGTACCTTTTCTCATTGCAGTATTCTCATTTTGTTTTGTCTGTGTCTGGCTGGCACTTATGTTCAGCTTTTTCTCTTTCCAGAATTCTCCTAGTCTGGTGACCTGACTCTCCTTTCTGCCTCACTTCTGGCTAATCAGCATTTGATTAAACCAATACAAGTGAAAAATCTTTACAGTGTACAAGAACATTATTCCAAGTCTGTCATCTTTCAGTTGTCAATTCCTTACGTGTTGAAGCAAACAGGAGAAAACTTCATTTTACTTTCTCCAGCCTTATTAAAACATAGTTAATAGAAATTTCACTTCAAGTAATGATTTGATAGTCATTTAATGTTTATAATTTTACATAGTAAAATGATTAGCTCCATCAAGTTCACATTTAAAGCATCAGGTGAGAACTCTTTAGTTGTACTTTCTTACTGTGCCCCAAGTCTATGATATGATATAAACAATGTCAGCTATTCATGAAAGCCCAGAAATTGTTCTTATGGAAACTGAAACACTGTCTTCCTGCCTTGATTAACCTGTTTACCCAGTTGTGAGAAAGGCTGTGACCACAGCAGCAGTGACGGAATTCACACTAATCTGTGTTTCTCTTCCCATCTCTCCTGGGGGCCTGAGCAACTCTGAACCCAGACAGAGTACATTTCCTTTACTCCAGGACCATACCCAACACCATGCCACAAGAGCAGACACTGTCCCTCAGAACCAAAGGTTCAGTGACTAGAATGAGATCTCAGGGCCTTGTCTGCCACCAGCTCGGGGAGGAGCCAGGCTCCTTCCCAGTCTTATGTAACTGAGAAAAGTTGTTAAAGGCCATGCCATGCTACTAAGGAGCCTGAGTCACAGACACTCAGCCCAGGAGGTTTTGACCAGATGAGGCTGTGAAGGTATGTTTTGGGTGACTAGATAATAAGTCTTCTTCTCTCTCTCCCTCCACTTTTTCCCATCCCTGGCATTCTGTTGCCATTTTCCTCAGACTTACATGTTTATGTATTTCTCTTTTCCTTTTAGAATTAAGTATCTAGATTCTTCCTTGGGTGCCATCTGGACATAGGAGGCTTCCATATTGTTGGACTTTAATAGCTGGATGGAGAGACCTGTATAGAAGACAGTGGGTAGGCATTCTGGCCTATAAACCATATGATTTCCTTACCAGGATCTAGACTTGCCTCTTCCTTCAGCCCTGTGAGAGAAGTTGCTGCTGGTGTTGTCTTCTTAGGAGTGGTGTAGTATCCCTGGGGTTGTTCATGGGTACAGCCTGACCTGGTCCTGACACAGGTGTGCTAGTGAGTGAATGAGCTCTGGGTTTGAACTGAACTAAACACTGGTATGTAAAACCAGCATCCCTGGGCTTTGAAGTCTGAGAATTGCAAAAGGCAGTGAGGAGGAATGGGAGAAGACTACAGTAACAATGATTGGCAGAAAATCAAGACTCAGCCTCAGGGGAGGGGCATGTTGTACCCTGGTTAGCTGCCTTTGCACCCTGCTCATTGCTCCAACTGGAATAGACATCTCAGAGCTGCTTTCTATGCAGCCATAAAGAGGGATTCATTCTCTCTCTCTCTCTCTCTCTCTCTCTCTCTTTCTCTCTCTCTCTCTCTCTCTCTCTCTCTCTCTCTCTCTCTCTCTCTCTCTCTCTCTCTCCAGGAAAGAAAGGATAGTGGTACTGAGCACTTTCTGAGTTATTCAAGCCTAAATTAGCAAAATCAAACAAACCTCAGAAGTTAACTAATAACTTTTTCTATTTGAGAATAGAAATAATAAAGTCAACTGGGATGTCCATGTGTTGCCGTTTGTGATATGAATGACTGAGTACTGTAGGCAGCAGTCTTAAACATTCTACCCTTCATTGTTGTGGATAAGGAAGTTGTCAGCAAGAAGCCTGGCAGAAAGTGGTTTGACAGGAAGAACTTGAAAGCAGCCTGGATGACACAGAGCCCGCCCAGAATTACCAGTGTAAGGAACTGCTGCAAGGAGACAGGAGATTTGTAGGCAGCTGCATGAAAGGTCCTTCCTTTCCTGAAAAGGACTGAATCCTTAGTACATGGGAAAGGGAAGGCCTGGAGTCTACTCTATATACTCCAGTATTTGATGCCATGTGCTCACGGCCTCCCAACCAGGAATTCCCTCACTTGGCCAAAACCTCCCAACTGGCCATTCTGGGGGCAATGTCAGAACTTTCTGTTGGATCAAAACTGAGTCTGACCCACACATACAGCACTAGGGCAGGATGCACAGGGAAGAGAAGGCTGCTTGATAAGTAAAGACTGAACTATTAAATCATCTGAGGCACCTGGCATTATGATTTCTGAGTAATTGAGGCTGTATCTACAGAATAAAAATGTCAGAATTTCCATATAATTGTAACCAGAAAATGGCCTGAACTTTGGGAATACAGAAAGAACGTCCTACTAAGCAACTAGCTTAAGAAAATTGCTCTTAGGATCATTTTCCTGAGTCTAGTCTATTTCACCTACAGTTCACAGTACATGGTAAATCAGACTCATATGTTTATCATCTTACCCAGTACTCCCTTAGGCTATTGGGTGGATATTCATTGATGATTGTGTAATTTCTTCTTGGAATCCTGGCTAGTAGACCCCCTAGGTTTCTTAGCCTTGCCATTCTTGGTCAGCGGTTACCATTTCAATCCATTTGGATAGCTCATGCCTCCCATAGCCCTGGCCTCTCCTGCTATGTCTTTCATGTTCATTTGCCTTTGATCATTTTGCAGAGTACAGATGAACAGGTGGCCCTGGCAGCTGTCACAGCTGTCACTCTATAAGGTTATAGAGTCTCTCCTTGCCACCACAACCCTCCTGAGGTCATTACCCTTCCTTGTTGTTTCCTTGTTGCTAGGCTACAGGATAGGATGGGGGACTATGGGATGGGCTTTCTCTCCTCTCTGGGTCTTTGTGAGTTTTCTGTTCACCATCATCTTTCCTCAGAAGCCTTCTCTGGCTCCCAGCCTAGGAATATCCTGAGCTCCAGAACACCCCTGCTTGTTTCTTGAATTGCAACTGCTGATTTGGGGCCTGACTGCCTTAGACATGTGTCCTTAAGAGTGTTTAACTATCTTGTTGTAAAGCCAAGTGCTTTGGATTATTTAATAGTTCAGTTTTTATTCATCAAGCAGCCTTCTCTTCCCTGTGCATCCTGCATTTTCTAGATCTGGCTTCTGGATCTGCCAGCCTATTGTGGAGATGTCTAGCCCCATTTGGGCCAGAGGTTCAGTCCTTGCCCTCAGCGGCTTTTATCCCCCAAAGAAATGAATCAGACGCTTATATTAATGTCATATTGTTTGGCCTATGTCTCAGGCACATTACTAGCTAGCTCTTTCATCTTAATTCAACCAATTTCTAGTATTCTACCTGCCAAGTGGCCGGGCCTGTGGCTCATCTGGATTCCTTACATGGTTCTTCCTCGGGGGTTGGATGGAGACTGACTGACTCTGCCCTCCTTCTACCTGTCTCTACTCTGATTTCCTGCCTATTGCTATGGTGCTCACCATGGGCCAAAACAGTCACTTCATTCACAGCACCACATAGAAGAAACAGTCCTACCACACCAGCCCTTGGGAAAGGAAACATGGCCATCCCCTTAGTATCTCCCTTCCCTTGTGGGAAGTGCTACTGCCAAACCTGGGAGATGGTGCACAGAAGTTCTGGCTTTCTCAGCACTCTCCTGACAAGGCTTTGCTGGAGAACTTGAAACAAGCAGAAGGCTGTATCTTTCCTGGAGATATCCCTGACAGTGTTCAGGGCCCCTCAGTGTGACCCCAGGACACATCAGCTCCATGGTGGCAACAATTCAGAGTTCACTGCCTTCTTCTGTCAACTAAACCTGTTGCTTTAGAGTTGCATCAACTGCAAAGTTAGGGCTCAGCCTCCAGCACTTGTGAGGAGACAGCTGGGAACGTGCTGTAGGGTACATTAGCAGCAGAGCCTGAAGGTCCAGATGGCTTTTCTGGGTGCAGAAGTTAGAACATTCTAGGCTCAGCTCTCCTTTCCCTGCTATACCCTCATCCTTATCTGAAAGAATGAGCCATTCTCAGTGATCTGAGGTCACACCTAGCCTCTTCCCCTCCCTACCAACATCCATGAACCTGCAAGCCACTGCCCTTCCACAAAGTTCACATACGGGACTGCTCTTCACGTTAATCTGATGTTGCTAACAGTTACTGAGCTCCTTGCCCACTTAATTTACTTCATAAACACTATTTACACGTAAATACACATGAAAAACATTTATTGACACAAATCTGCCTCTCTGCCCTCCTGTCTTCTAACCCAAATGGGTGTTACATTCTGCTGTATCATATTCCAATTGGCTACCTTGGCAGATCCACTCCCAACTCCAGTGGCTCAGGATGGTCTATATACCTGTTGTTCTGGGCTAAAGAGCCAAGACAAAAGAAATCCACAGCTCTGCTTTTTACTTTCTTTATACTCTACTGAAAAGAAAAGAAAATGTATTTTATATCCCAAGCCCTATCTATGTTCCTCACCACAGGCTGAGGCACAGATGCGAGGGTGTCATTTCATCTACCCAATCTGAGACTTGCATGCTTATGCACAGCAATACAATACTCAAGAACTGAAAAAGTTAAGTGTAGTTATTGCAGCATGATATTAACAGGCATGCCTTGTGCCTGTCATATGGGCCTGTTAGCTAGATGGTGGCTGATACTGATTTTTCTATGTTAGCACTAAGAATCAAGTAGCCCAAAGTTTATAGATGAGAACATTCTAATCTCCTTGGTGCAGTGAGGCAGGCAGTACCCACAGCATGTTGATAATCAAAATACTTACACTCAGAGATAACAACTTACCCAAAGTTATCAAAAGTGTAGTAAAAGGCATGTTGGGTACCAGAAACCAGGCTTCTTGAGTCTTAGGAGGCGTTCTTCCTCACTGAACTTTACCTTTTCCCAGGTAAACCTTGATCTCATCTACTTTACCTGTCATAGCCAAAGATAGGAAGTGTGGATTGATCAGAAGATTGATCAGTAAATTTGGCCTGCCTTCACAAAATGGTCCTGTTCTTTTGAAGAAAACTTTAGTTTTTTTCTGTCTCTGTTTCCTCCATTGTAAAACAAGGAACATCGGTGGGTCGGAGGTGAGAGCATCTGAGGGAGCAGTGGCTTTACAAGGATGATCATAGACTCTCCCCGGCTCCCCTCCTCTTGCTCTTCCAGGGTAAAGGAAAGTTGTATTAAACTGATGACTAAGAAATTTTAGCTTCAGCATCAGCTCCTCATTGATTTTCCTCAGTTCTTTTACAGAGCAGCTGCTTGGGCACCTTGATTTCTAAAGTGTGTGTGTGTGTGTGTGTGTGTGTGTGTGTGTGTGTGTGTGTGTGTGTGTGTGCGTGCGTGCAAATTCATGTGTATCATGCAAGGGAAGACACTGCCATTATACCATTAGGAGAAAAGTGGGCAGGACCTCACTTGCCAGAAGGACTTCTGGCTTTCTCAAAGACGTGGGTTTGTTTAATCATTAAAGGGCAGGAATGAAGCCGGGAGGACATCAAAGTCCAGCCTGATTGGAATGACAGTAACAGAGGAGCAAGCAGCTAGCAGCAATGGATCCTGGAGAGTCAAGGGATACAGTCAGCTGGGAGGCAGCACCACACTCGGCACTGGGCTCTGGAGAAAGCCTGCATGCCTATGACATCGTGGTGGTGGTCATCTACTTTGTCTTCGTCCTTGCTGTGGGCATCTGGGTGAGTGAGAACTATGTAATGCTGAAGGCTGACAGAGAAGCAGAGAAGCCTCTCATCTTGAGCTGCGAGAGGTGTGTGGGGGAAAAAAAGAAGAATATACAACCATAGGTAGATGACGTGATGGTGCTTTAGGAATCACCCACCTCCATCCTGCCCTTCTGTATATGGATGACTGAGGTCCAGAGAGACCTATGGCCTCCCTGAGCAATACACAGTGAGCCAGAGGAAGGTCAGGCCAGGAGCTCTGACTTCCAACCCTTTAGTCACTGTGAATCTGACTCTCCTCTCCTTTGCCTGAAGTCTCCCAACTCAGAGTAGTAGGCTCAACACCTAGCCTCCCTCTCCTTCCATTACAGTCTTGAACAAGGAGCTTAAATTCATATGCTCTCAAGTAAGAGCACCTATCAGATTCTAGTGTTTCTATCCTTCAAAGAAACCACAAAGCTGTGGGCGGGTGCAAGGCTTTGAGGTCAGAGAACCGAGCCTAGCTCTTACTCCAGCAGTTAGAGCCATGGTGGCCCTGGAAAGGTAGGAACCTCTCACTTCCTCCATGTCTTTGAGTACTATCGAAAGTTAGAATCATTCAGTGTCAGGACACATAACCACCGGGCACAGTGCCTGACAGGCAGGTAGCAGGTAATAAACAGTGACTGTTATCAACACAGAATTCTGCTGAGGGGACATTACCTTCAGACTGCTGTAAGGCAGATTATCACCCAACTCTCAGCTAGTCAGGAACACCTATGGACCTCAGACTTTCCTTCTGTGAGGGAAAGGGCTAGACTTCACTTCTTTCCAGGAAGGCAGGGGCACACAGGAGCTCGGTGGTCCCTACATGAGAACCCTAATCTCTGTGTGTGTTGGACAAGTCCTTTCAATTTCTCATCTGTGAAATGAAGTTTTACTGACACTGTTGTCGCCAGTATGATCATAGGTGACACCAGAATGTTTTAGCCAAAGCTGAACACATGTTAGACCCTGCACAAGTGTGTATCACTCTCCGGTGATTCATTACCTTTTGCTTTTCCTTCTTTTACTTCAGGGATTTCTCTTTCCTCAGACCTAGTCAGATTTATTGCCTCCTGCTCTGAAGTAACTTCTACTCCTGTGTCATCTTTCTCTTGTGACAAAATTTTGTTAACTAAAAGAAGTAAGGATGTATTTAGGCCTAAGGTTTGAGACATCTCAGACCATGGCCAGCTGATTCTATAGCAATGGATGTGTGGAAAGGCAACAGCAGCAGGTAACAGGAAAGGCTGATCATCTCATGAATGTTCAGAAACAAATACAGAGAGGAAAATGCTGGTGACAAGACATAACCTTCCAATCCATGCCTACCGTGACCCATTTTCTCTATGAAGGGCTCATTTTCTGTAGTTTCTATTGCTTCCCAATAGTTCATTCAATTTTGAATCCATCAATGGGATTAATATATTGATTAGGTCAGAATCTTGAAAATACAAACATTTCTTGAAATCTCCATGTCTGATGGTGCACTGGGGACTAAAGAGTTAACACATGAGGCTTTAGGATGTTTCAAACACAAATTGTAACACACTGTTATCCACTATCAGCCCACACCACAGACTCTCATCATGCCCTGCCAAACCACCCCTAGCAACCTGGAGCCTAACTTACACCCTCTTCCCCATATCAATAGCACAAAGGTGGAGAAAGCTCAGCTATCATTCCAGTCTGTTAGTGTCTTCACCAAGAAGTTTGGGCTCATGTCCCCAGACAAAGAGCTGACTAGACTCTTTATGTCACCTCATCCTTCAGGCTGTTGACTGGCCACCTAATGGCTCCAGCCAGGAACTTCAGTGGGCTCAATAGTGTGTTCTGACTCCAGATCATATCAAGGAATGTCCCAATAGAGTTCTCCATTCTGGCTACTGTTCAGAATGCTAGAACAGTACCATATTCAGTGTGAGTGTCTGTTTAAAGAAAGAAGAGGCTAGCTCAGGGGAAAGTCAGTCACTATGCACCCAAGACATATTCCAACCCACCCCTTGGAAGAAATCACTAACAGAGGGAAGAATGAGAAGACACCAGTTTCCTTCCATAAAGTTTTCATGGCATTCCACTACTTCTGAAGACCCCGGGCAGCCTTTGCTTCCTTTGGGAAATTGGTGGAAAGCAAAACTAACAAAAAGGACTTGACTCTCCCACAGACCCACAGTGTTAAAAATGTTGATGCTATAATTATACAGAGAACTCTGCTCTACCTCAGTTCCTGTTTCCTTTGTCCCCATGGTAACTGCACAAAGTGGGGAGTTAACCAAGGAGTAGAAGGTGGGGACTGGAAGAGTCTTGGGGTGTACTGACATCTTTGCATATTCTTTCCAGTCATCTATCCGTGCAAGCCAAGGGACCATTGGTGGCTACTTCCTGGCTGGGCGATCCATGACCTGGTGGCCAGTGAGTTGACCTCCCTCCCTCCTCTTCTAGCATATATTCCCAGCTTTGGCCATCCATGATTTCCTTTCAGCTTTTCTTGCCAGAACTACAACAGCATATTCCTACATTTTTGCCCAACTTTGAATTACCTTCTTGCCCCTATCCATCCATCAGCCTGAGACATCTCCCCTGGTTACCTCCTGTGCATGTCACAGATGGCTGTATGGGATTCTTTTGCTCCATCTAGACAGAAATTAGATTGGGAAAGGAGCATAGTATTGATATCACTCAATTCTAGACGTTTATAAGTAGGGATTCCAAACAAAAACTTACAGCTCCATACTATAGAACTAGGGTTTCATGGCCCCAGTTTTTAGAATACAAGAGTTATTGATGTGGGTGCTCAGGGCAGGGGTTGCTGCTATGAGCTCAGAACTCTAACATCTAGGGAATAAATAAAGTTATAACTCCTGTGGTTTGGGTGTTGAGGCCTTCAACTCTTAAACCTTTGTGTCTCTCTAAAACTTTTCCAGTGATCCAGATTTACAAGTCCTGCACTTGTAAATTCATCCAGCTCTGCACAATAATTTTTTTACAGTTTCTAACCTTAGTTATTTTTTCTGTAACGTTTCAGCCTAGTGTTGTATATTTGGGCTTTGAATAACAGGGTCATTTAGCTCTCAGAAGGTCTCTGGAATTTCTAGCCTCATTCTCTCTACTAAAGCTGGTATGCCCTGTAATCTAATATCTGTTCTTCATGCTACAAAACCAGCATGTTCTACTTGTGATAAATACTCCCAGTAAGAAAAGAGACCATTTAGGTGAAAGGTTTCAACACTGGGGTATAGCAGAAGCCTCCCAAACAGCCAACTCATATGGCCAGAAAAGAATGTAGACACACACTCCAAATATAACTTCACCAATCACAGTCAGATATGCAAATAGCTTCCAGTTCCACTAATCACACTCATTATAAAAGAACCAATCACAAACCTCACACTGCAACAATCACAGACTTTTTCTGTGCCCTTGGGGAGTTGTTGCTCGTCCTATGTTACTTGAGTAACATAGGATGAGTAGTGTCATCTATTATCCACTGAAGATGCTCTAGCCCAAAGTGAGATCTTCCCAGTTCAGTGCCTGTTTCCTGAAGTGGTCATGACAGTAGCACGGCCCCCCAAAGGAGCCATTTGTGGCTTTCACAGCATTATAATTGCAGTAATTTCTCTGAAGCTGAAGTATAGTTCCCTCAATTGATCAGTGAATCATTTGAAGCAGCTGCGATGTTGTAACAACAGTCTAGCCATTCACCTAATAGGTGCAGCTAGTTGGACAGCTGCTTCATAGAGGCATCCAAGCTCCAGAGGAGGATTTGTCAACTGTCACTCAAAGGGCAGAGCAGTCCATTCTCTCTCCAGTTTTACTCATTCACAGGAGACACAGAAGAATAACATTAAAGGACCTCAGAAATAAATATCCTTAACAACACTTTCTGTGCTCAACCTGGTATCCAAATGCTCATGGAGAGTTCAATCCTCCAACTCTGTCTCCAGTTGTGGGCCTTATTGGGCACTGGATCTACTGAGATATAGATGGAATTTCCTGGTACATGGATGCTCATAGTTGTGTGGTCACACAGACTTCAGGAATGATATAATCAAACCTGGGGTAGAGGAAGCACTAGGTTTCTGATAGCTTGGTGAAGTCGCTGGGTCTCAGGTAATAAAAGGTGGATAGGAAGTAGGAATTGTTTTCTTGAAAGAATGACACCTCTACTAACTACTGAAGAATAGTGAATTAATAATCAGGAATGAACTGCCAACCATGTCCAGAAACTGAACCCAAGCATTTGTAAACCTCCTATCCCTCCCATCAGACCATACCCTACATTTCTACTGATACTTGAAAATTAACTTCCTCTTCCAAAAGTAGGATGAAGGGACCTCAGGCCTACCTAGAAACCCAGTCACATCAAACTCACACACAAATTCTCACATGCTCATTCATGAACGCATACACTCTTACGTTCTCACAGTCACATACCCATACACTCAGGCAGTCATATAGATACATTCATACAGGCCAGCATTTACATATACTAAAACATGGGTATACATGTACTTTCCCACTCAGATTCATACATTCATTCACACAATCTGACGTTTAAAGTCTCCCACACACTCTTGTCTTCTCACATACTCACTCCCTGCCTTCTCCTAACTTGCTCTCACATTTCCTCACACTCACAAGGCCAGTCATTTTTGACCCTCCATTTTGATGATGCTCAGCACCTCTGTCCACCACTGTTCACAGTCTGCTCTCTAAAAAGAAGAGAAAATCCTGATCACCTTTGGGAGTCTGTGTGTGTTAACATAGTAACTACCTGAGGATGTTTCAGTATTGGAATCTAGAATTTCACAGGGATAATGAGAACTGGCTGGTGCTTCCAGCTACTCCCTTGTGAGGAGAAAGATAAACCACTGGGAATGATTTTTTTAGCCAGTGCCTCAAAGATCACACACAGCCTCTAGCTGCTTCCTCACTGTAAGTGGTCCTAAGCTCAGATTGCTCCAAACTAACTCTGACCCTTGACCCTTAACCTCTCTTGTGCCTTGCAGATTGGAGCATCTCTGATGTCCAGCAATGTGGGCAGTGGCTTGTTCATCGGCCTGGCTGGAACAGGGGCGGCTGGAGGCCTTGCTGTGGGTGGCTTCGAGTGGAATGTAAGGAAGCTGGCCTGATTGCTACAGGGTGTTGAGGGTCAGAACCATCTCCTGTGTCTGGCCTTAGAGATGAAAGATATCTTAGAGGTACTTGAGAAGTTATGTGGTAAAAAGGACCCATTATATAGATGGTGAAGTTGAGGCCTTAAAAAGGGAAGAAGACTCATATGAGGTTATCCAGAAAAACTGGGATGAAGATCCAGGTCCCTTGTTCCCACCCCCGACCTCAGGGCTCTGGGTCCCATATAGCATGCTACCTCTGGGTAAGGAGCTGCCAATCTTTCTATAATTAGAATACTTTCTCTATGTTCTCCTAGGCAACCTGGCTGCTCTTGGCCCTGGGCTGGATCTTCGTCCCTGTGTACATCGCAGCTGGTGTGGTCACTATGCCACAGTACCTGAAGAAACGATTTGGAGGACAGAGGATCCAGGTGTACATGTCAGTCCTGTCTCTCATACTCTACATCTTCACCAAGATATCGGTGGGTATGATTCCAAGGTGGCTTCATTCCCACAGCTTTTATGCTGAGCTCACTGATGGTGGGGAGGGATGGAAAGAAAGGAGAGAGGGAGAAATGTAAAGATGAGATAAAAATGAAAGGGTGTGTGCATGGGATGAAAGATATAAGGAAAGAGAGATGGACCCACATGACTTTAGAGAATGACTCCATCCAGAAGTGGGAAAATCAGAAATGAATGATAAATGTTTTAGCTGAATATTGATCTTCCACACTTGAAATTATCAAACTAGGGTCCACTCTTTCATGTTTCTGTTAACCGATGATACATCATTCAGCAACTCTTTATTAACCACCTAGAATGTTAGAGTCAGAAAAATCTTCACTATTGCTTTATTGAAATTAACTTAGAAAACAAACCTTATCCAAGTCTACACAAAGGACTAGTGCTGGAATCACAACTGAATCTTGACTCCCATACCCGTAGAGGGTTAGATCCCCCAATATCATATTATTGACTTTGGAATCAGTTTATGAACAATCATGCGATGGGCTGAGCAAACAGACTAAAGGGAACAGGATCAATCAGGTAACAGATTGAGCATTGAAATTACTTTGAGGATCAACACTGTTAGCTGAGGCATAGTCATTATCTCAAGTCCCACAGTAACTCAAGCATAAGGATTATCCAGCGCCCATGGCTGCCTGCCCAGACAGTCCTGAATTCTGTCTCATGGAGCAGCCAGCAACCTGCACACTTCCTGTTTGCTCCTCCCCAATGTTCTCTTCTCTACCTCCAGCTTCCAACTTTAGTTCCTCCATCTTTCATTTTATTTTTTACTGTGACCTTCATAATATACAAATATTTCAAGGCTAGCTGATTGCTTTTTATTTAAAATATTATAAAGTATTGTTTTACTCCAAATTCTCTACCATGCCTTCATGTCTGCAAGTTCAAGCCCATATTCCATAGTGTGGCACTTTAATTTCAAGGCCAAACCCACCAGCATGTATCTTCAGCTTTGTCTCCAATGACTGATAAAGGCTGAGGACACCTGATAAGTTAGGTGACACACCCACAGCAACCATCGTGGAAGTATTGGGTGGCTTTAACTTGTGGATCCTTTCTTTCTACAGACTGATATCTTCTCTGGAGCCATCTTTATCCAGATGGCCTTGGGCTGGAACCTCTATCTCTCCACGGTGATCTTGTTGGTGGTGACAGCTGTCTACACCATTGCAGGTAGGAAGTGGGAAAGGCCATGTTGATATGTAGAGACCATCAGATGAGAAAGATGCTTTCACTGGGAAAGATAGAAATGATAGAGATAGGAATGAGAAAGAGACAGAGACAAACTAATGAAGACAGATATATATATATATATATATATATATATATATATTAAGATAGAGCACACAGAGAAAGATGGAAAAACAGTAGGAGAGAAAAGAGGGTTGGAAGGGCAGAAATAGGTAATCTACCTGGCAAAGGCAGGGAATGAGAGAGACATGGGTCCTGCTGAGGACTGGCTATGTAGAGACAAAGAAATCGATGAACTGTTGTCTGGACAATAGTCACTGTGCCAAAGCCACAAACCCATTCTGCTCTCTCTCTTTTAATTCATAGAACTGGGTACCCTGGGACAACAGCCAAAGTAGAAAAACGTATGGCTCAGTTGTCTTTGAATGATGGGGACATTGAGGTGATCTTTGGAAAGAAAAAGAAAAACAGAAAGTTTGGAAATATTGATGGCAAGAACAATAGGCTGTTGATGGTGTGGTGACCAGATCTTGGCAGGAATAGAAAGAGTTAGATCAGAACACACTGGTCTGTAACCAGCCAATGTGGTCCCCAGGTAGGATGGGGAGAGAAGAGATGAAAAAGGGTCTGTCACCAGGGTTCCCTGCTAAGAGAGCTCTGTGTCTTCTCTGGTCTCCCCCATTGTATCTAAACATAGGGCAGGTACACAGAGGGAAACTTCCCATTGATGTTGACTGATATATCCTCTCCTTGAGTACCTAGGAGGGCTCACCGCTGTGATCTACACAGATGCTCTACAGACTGTGATTATGGTAGGAGGAGCACTGGTCCTCATGTTTCTGGGTAAGAAAAAGATCTAAATACTCCATATTCTTGACCCCTTGAACTCTCTATAGCACAAGATCATACCCCTTTTCTAGGCCAGGTCTCCCTAAAGTCAGGATTCTCTCTGTTCCAAACCAAGAATCTTAAACCCAAAGCCTAGCATCCTCACAAACTGCCATTTTTCAATTCAGTTCAACTCCAGAGGCTCACATGAGGCTCTCAGTGGGCCCTCCAGGTGCATTTCTCATACCATGTCTTTTCCACAGGCTTTCAGGAAGTGGGTTGGTACCCAGGCCTGCAGCAACTATATAAACAGGCCATCCCCAATGTCACAGTTCCCAACACCACCTGTCACCTCCCACGGCCTGATGCCTTCCACATGCTTCGTGACCCTGTGAATGGAGACATTCCCTGGCCAGGTCTCATTTTTGGTCTCACAGTCCTGGCCACCTGGTGTTGGTGCACAGACCAGGTAATGTCTCCATTATCTTGGACCAAGAAGGGCTTCCTGAAAACAAATAAACAGGAAGTTGGATACATAGAGGATTGGACCTTGTCCTGGGACTGAGTGAAAATAATTGTGACCAGTATTGGGACTCACATGTACTGAGCTAAGTCTCTCTCTGACCAGTGATCCACTACTATTTATACATATCTCACACCATTTCAGGTGATTGTGCAGAGGTCTCTCTCTGCCAAGAGTCTTTCCCATGCCAAGGGGGGCTCAGTGCTAGGGGGCTACCTAAAGAGCCTCCCAATGTTCTTCATTGTCATGCCTGGCATGATCAGCCGGGCCCTGTACCCAGGTAAGAGTCAGTTCTGCTCTCTGTACATTGTGGGGTTGGCAGGGCATTTTCAGAGAAGGTTTTTCCAGAACAGGGGAACCAGAGCAGGGGCTGGCAGGATTTCTCAATTGAGAGAATGCAGATAGCATTCTAGACTTTATACTGGAGTAGAAGAAATCAGCATCTGAAGGCCATTTTAAACTTTTCTCCTTTATATAGAGAAGAAACAAGACATTATTGAATCCTCAGAGGAAATAATGAATGAACAAGACATTATTGAATCCTCAGAGAAAATAATCCTGAGAGGTCAAGAATATTTGTTTTCATCAAAGGAGTCAAATCAGCTTGGCAGTATAGTTCATGCACATCAGATCTATAGGCCATCAGACCACTTGTCATTTCACCTTCTAGACTAGAGTGGAGTCTCCAGTAAACATATTCTTATAGCATCAGAAGGCAAATAGTGGGCCAGCCTAAAGATGCACAGCATCATACAGCATCTTCTTTTGCAGATGAAGTTGGCTGTGTAGACCCTGACATCTGTCAAAGAGTGTGTGGAGCCAGAGTGGGATGTTCCAACATTGCCTACCCAAAGCTGGTCATGGCTCTCATGCCCAAGGGTGAGTCTTAGCTCCCCCACCCCTTTTCTCCAGTACCTCCTTCAAGGCTCACTACCCTGGGTGGACTGTAGTACAAATAGATGGAAAGAGAGAAGAGAAAGATCCACCTCTGCCCCCACCCTTGCATATGCACACACACACTTCCTTAAGCTTTCCTATGGCACCTGCTGTGTGTTCCAGGTACTAGAAATGCATTGCTAAAAAAAGACAGTTCTCTGATCCCAGGCTCCCTGTGGTCTCCAGGATGGGCTCCCCAAAAGTATAGCTCATGATGACCAGAAGAGCTCTAAGGAGGCATTGACCAAGTCTAGAGAGTATCAGAAAAAAAAATCTCCAAAGCAAATAAGTACTGCTGAGTCACAAGAAATGCCTTTTTAAAGACCAAAGGTATGAGAAACACAATTCTAGGAAGATAGAGCATATGCAAATGACTAGGGTGGAAAGATTGTGCAATGCACCATCAGCAGGAAGGATGAATGAAGGCATGTTTCCACGGAGATATCACAGTCAAAAATCATGCAGGAGCACAGCCTTTTCTCTGAGAGCAAAGAAGGGCATTGGAGACTAAAGGGAGTTTTGGTCTAAGCATGAATGATTAAACGTGTGCTTCCAACAGACCACTGTGTCTGAAGACTTTAGCATGGAGAGAGATTGGCAGGGGAAAGTCAAGAAACTGTAAATGAGGGTTCTCTGCAGTGAGCCAGATAAGTGGCACCAATAACTTGACCGGACCAGCAGCTTCAGAGATGAAGAAAAGGCATTTGAAGATATCTGTGAAGTAAAGTTGGCAGGATTTGATGACTCAATTTTCATTAGTGACAAGAAAAACAAAGGCCCAAAAATGGTTCCAATTCTTTATTACCAGAAGGTGGGTTTGTAATGATACTGAGTCAGGAACCCAAAGGCAGTAGATGAGTGCATATTGCTTCTCTTGAGTGGTTACAGCCACTCTGAGAAACAGTGGAGATAGTGAAGGTCCAGCTCAGCCAAGCAGTTAAGAAAAGAATGAGTAGAGAAAAGAGAAGGGTCTAAGATAATGATGACATCAGGTCGGGGAGACCAGAAAGGTTTTTTAGCCAGAGGGAAACAAAGGATTCAGGAGAGAGATTTGTCAATTTGGAACCCTGGAGTCCAAAGCACCTACAAGGATTTCTGGAGAGCCACTAGAATTTAGTTACATATACACATTTGAAGAGAAACAGGCCCTAGGTAAGCCAGAGAATTCCTGGGTGTCATCTCCCTAGTGGTAAAAGGTCATTTCCAGAAACTTGGATCAGAGATAGAAACTACAAGTACAGTGTACCCTAAAACATTTCCACTGTCTAGGTGAAAAAAAAATGTGTCCAAAGAGAGAAAGTCCCTAGCCTTAAGATCATTTAGCTAGTTATCCACAAAGCCAGGAAACAACTCAGGTTTCTGTCTCTAAGAATGCGACCATAATGTGGCATGAAATACTATTTAAAGTACAGAAAGTGTCATAAAAATTAAAATGCATTACCAGCCACCCTCTGACTTCTAGCCCCAAAGATCCACCACTATACAAAGCCATGACACTAAGACATACATATGAATGCAGGAAGCCTTTATCATCTTGGTTCATGCAAGCTTGGTAGTTCACAGCGGACAACCAAGGCTCAGAGACTCCTGATGGGCCACCCAAGACCACAAAGCAGACACAGGGGCTGGCCAGAACTTGGCCTCAAGCACTATGGGTTTCCTGATTCTGTATCTGTCCTATATGGGACCTTCATCAGCACCCACATCATCCCAGACCCAACCCAACCCAAAACTTTTGGCTTTGTGCAATCTCATTGTCCTGGCAGAGTCCTTAAAGGGACAACTTTCCACTCAGCCATCTCTCTCCAGGTCTTCGAGGCCTGATGATTGCTGTGATCATGGCGGCCCTGATGAGCTCACTCACATCCATCTTCAACAGCAGTAGCACACTGTTTGCCATAGATGTCTGGCAGCGCTTCCGTAGGCAGGCAACGGAGCGAGAGCTGATGGTAGTAGGCAGGTATGCTGACCCACGCTTTCCAGAGAACCCTTTCTATGAAGGACTCTCTCTTTCTCTCCCTTTCCCATCCCTGTTTCCTGGGAAAATCAGCTAGGTTTAGATCCCAGGCTTGCAGTCAGACTGTGGGTTCCTTGTGACTTCACATCAAGTCCCTCCCCAAAGCCCATTTCTCTCCCTCCAGAATAACAGGGGAAGGGGAAAATCTATCCTTGCTTGTTTAACTAACAAGCTCACTGTGAGATGACAATGCTTATAAACCCTGATTGATAACGTGTAAGGGGGGGAACATCTCACCCCTGAAGTCTTTTGGGCCATCTCTGGCTGTTGTTCTAGGACAATGAGAATGTAATCTAACCTACCAAATATACCTAGAACAAACACCATCTGACACAATGCTGTAGTGGAGACACACAGATGCATGATATAATTCAGCTCTCAGGGTATCCCCAGTTTACAGCAAAGGGACTTCAAGAGACAGTGAAGGATAGTCTTGAGGGAGATGTCTAGAGAGAAGTTGTCTCCAAATGACCCACAAGCTTTGCACACCAATATATGAAAGTTGAACTTCACCTTGAATGTAGTAGTTTATGTTTTTAAAAGCACAACTTAGTGGTAAATTTCTTATTCTCCACAAATTAGGTATTCGGAGGTCGCATGAGGGTAAATGGCTGAAATTGCTGCTTCACAATTCAAGTCTTACAGGCCCTAGCTTTGAAACTGAAGAGCACATTACACCCTCTTTTATGGTTAAAGACGTGGGACTGGACATATCACTCTTCACAAACACTGTTCACTCCTGGGCACTATATTCTGCCCTAAGGCCTGCTCATATGCACACATTCAGGAAGTGACCCAGCATCTAAGAGTCAGACAGGAGAAGGAATGAACCCCAGGGAGGACCAGTGGGCAGTTACTGCTCTAACAGGACCCAGAAGAGGGGAAGTGGGGCAAAAAGAGAGGAGAGGTTCAGAAGTTCCTCCTCTGGACACTGAAACAGGCCTATAGTTCTCAATTACTGTGGTTTGGGCTCCACCTCCTGGTCATATGTATTATTGCATTCAGCCCGTCCAAGAAAAGTGCATTATTTTTTGCCCTTTGCACTCCCAAGAGCACTTTGGGAGCTTAGGTCTGAGTGAGAATCAGCTAAGAGGGGTAAAGGGAAGAAGCAGAGGCCCAGGGACAATGGAAAGCTGGCGACATAAACTGCTCTAGACAGGGCTAAGTGCAAAAAGGAAGAAAGGCATCCTCAGCTGAGACCTTTCAGTACATGGCTGGGGGTGGAAGGTATGGATTGTTCTTCAGCAGTTGGTGTACAGAACAACCTTAAGGCCATCCAGTGTATAAATACTAAGGTTTCTTGAATCCTGAAGTTCACGTTCTAAAATTTAACTATCTAATGTCTGCCTTTTAGTATTTGAGTTTTTAACCCATAAATCATGTCTTGCCCAGGGACCACTCACTTACTTTCTCTTCCCTCCTGATTCCCATACACTTTATCCTGTCCATGCTCATGTGAGTGATACTCATAACACTCTGTGCTCTTCCCACAGGTTGTTCGTAGTCTTCCTGGTAGTCATCAGCATCCTCTGGATCCCCATCATCCAGAGCTCCAATAGTGGGCAACTCTTTGACTACATCCAATCTATCACCAGCTACCTGGCCCCACCCATAACAGCCCTCTTTCTGCTGGCTATCTTCAGCAAGAGGGTCACTGAACCTGTGAGTGCAACAACCCTGCCCCTCCCATCCCCCACATTACAGGTCTGCTATAGGGGACTGTCACTCATCTGGTTTCAAAGACCTCGGGCAAAGCCACTGCCTTCTCTAGGTCAAGATTCTCTCATTTGCCCAGTAAACACTTACCAACCCACATATGACATCTCCAAGGATGTAACAGTTTACAAGGTGCACATGGATCTGCCATCTTAAGCAGTCAGTGAAAAAAGGTGATTAAATTAGCAATAATGGCAAAGGACAATGGCCTCTGGGAAAGTAAAGAGCCAGTGAAGAGGTTTCTAGGAGAGAGGCAGACTTCCTGGAAGAAGTGGCATGTGAGACAATTCCCGAAGGGTCAGTGGTAGAGGAAGAGAGTGCTGGACAAGAGTCTTGTGAAAGTGTAGGACAGCCTGAGGTTCTGCAGTCTCTGCTCCACCTCTAAGCCTGTATCCTTCTAAGCATAAGCAAAGCAACAGCAAGGACATCAATGTTGACACTGTGTGAATTCATAGAGTGATGTCCACACAGTCATACTGTAATTAATTACAATGAGTCCTGACAAGTATGTGAGGAAGAGATGCCATGATGACAACCTTAGTTACATCTCAGGATAGAAAGAAGACACTGGCCCAAATCTGCTGGATGTACCTTGGCAAATTAAAGGATGTCCGGTTCATGATTCCATATAATCAGTGAGAGATCTCAAGGTCATGAAAGAGGCCATCAAAGGAACCCTTCCCTTTCTGCCTCCCTAAGGAAAATGCCTGCTACTTTCCAGATCTATTCTTGCTGACAACTAGAGAACATAGCAAGAGCCCATTGAATTCCAGGTGCACTTGCTCATTCCAAAGTGCAGAATTCAAGATCAGTATCTCATTGTTAACATCTCAGTCATTTGACCAATTCATACTGGGAACAGGTGTGGGTTAGGAACACATGGGACTATAATTGTGAAGTTCCAGAGACTTCTAAGTCAAGACAAGTGTGTTGATGGGGAAATTAGGTGAGATGACTGAAATGGTAGGGTGGAGATGTTAGAGAAAAGTATCCCTCAACTTCCTAGGATCTACCTACCTGACGCCAGTCTCTCCCTGTCTCTGTCTCCACTCTCTCCTTAGGGTGCCTTCTGGGGCCTCATGTTTGGCCTGGCAGTGGGAATAGTGCGCATGATCCTGGAGTTCTCATACTCTGCCCCAGCCTGTGGGGAGGTGGATGGGAGGCCGGCCGTTCTGAAGGACGTCCACTACCTGTACTTTGCCCTTCTTCTCTGTGGACTTACTGCCATCGTCATTGTTATAATCAGTTTCTGCACAGAGCCCATCCCCGATGAAAAGGTAAGTATTGTGTTCAGGCTGAGGCTTCTGGGGACAATTCCTTTGTCCTTAATGCCCAGAACCTCACAGATGACTTTTGGAGGACATGCTCACTGGGGATAAAATTTCTAGGTGAGAAGTAACCCATTCAGTTCAAAGTTATGCATCATCTACCCACTGTGTGTCTGGTGTGGGTTTACAAAGATAAATGGTCCCCAGGAGATCAGATACCAACACAAACTGTTTACTACACACTAGAAAGCATAGAAGGACTAGGCTTAATGAAAGTCTAAGCACAGGGGTTTAGGAACTAGTGAACTGGTAATATCTCTCTGAGATGGACTTATAAGAAACAGAGTCTTTTTTTTAATGCAAGAAGTGCATGAGAAAAGATCCAGAGAGCTGACTGCTCCCCAGCCTCTGAATACTGATGCGCAGTATTTTCTCCTCAGCCTGTCTAGTTTACTAAAGCCACTGTGATTACTTATCACTGACTTGATGGCACAAACATTAAGAATATGTCACATCACCTTTCGGAGCCTGGAAGCCTGTGTTTTCGTCTGAGTGCTCCTCTGAAGCCTAGTGATTGATGTCTTCTCCCTGAGTCTGCCCTCTGTGACTTCCTGGGACCTGGTCTCAGTAGAGCCTACCCATGTCATCCTATCTTGCTTTAATTATTTTCTAATAACTCTATCTTTATATATAGCTATAATCTGAGAAATGAGAGCTCAGCCATCAATGTAGAAAGTTTGATAGGGCACAATGTGACCCCTAACAGATCCCGTGGTAGAAAGTGAACCCTAAAACATTCAGTGGCACTCAATGTGTACATATGCACACTCACCTGTGTGTTGCCTGTGAGCTGGTAAAATGGCCTCATAACTCCGCCAAACAAGAAGGAATCTCTCACAGATAGGCAGATGAGACTAGCTCCTCCCATGACCAGATGTGGCCTCCAGCTGCTGTGGTATCTGCCTTTTCCTTGTCTGAATTCTCACTCCTCATAGCTAAGCCATTCCCACATCAGCATCCATTACTGGATCATCTCTGACACCACTGATGTCAGCTAGAAAATTTGTCTTTTAGTTTTCTGAGTCATAAAAATAGGGAGATGAGAAGAAGTCCTGGCCCATTGTTTTTTTCTCTGTTTATTGAAGCCCCCCTCCTCCTCTCTAGAAACTACCCTTGTAAAAAACATCCCCTATTCCCAGCTTCCATCCCTATCTATATTTCCTCAACCTTCTGCTGTCCACAGAACACCACTCTAATCAAGCTCAGTGAAGTTACTTATAAAATGAATAGTCAACTCTTGGTCACTCCCTTAAGTGAGTTCTGAGGAGGGCTATACACCTGATTACATCCTGAACCTGAAAGACCTCTTATCTGCTATATTTTCATCTTGATTTTTCTTTTGTCATTTTAATCTGGTCACTTCATTGACTTCTATTTTATTTTAGAAACACTTCTGTGGCATGTTACCCTAGAACAGTGCTTCACAACCTGTGGGTCTCAACCCTTTTGGGATTGCATATCAGAAATTCTTCATATCAGATATTTATATTACAATTTATAACAATTGCAAAATTACAGGTATGAAGTAGCAGTGAAATCTTTTTTATGGTTTGGGGGTGACCACAACATGAAGAACGGTATTAAACGGTCATAGCTGTAGGGAGGTTAAGAACCACTGCCTGAGAGGGTCCCTGGGCTACAAATTCAACAACTGTTAATGGCACTCAATTCTGTCTCCATCCATTCTCTCATGACTCAAACCAAAAATCCAGCTGCCTCCTAGTGACATGAAGACACCTGGCTCATATGCTATTAGTGACACAGAATGTGAGCATAAGGTTCATAAATTTTACAGAGAATTGTACAAACAGATAGGCATCCTGGGTTCTCAAGATACCAAACAGAGGCACATTTGGGCCTGACAAAGATGAACACATGGTAAAATTAGGACTGTGGAACCAGGCAGGTGACATCTGGCTCTCCATGTAACAGAGCAGCTTGGGCAGAGGAAGAATTTTGTTGAAGGACACCTTCAAGGGCACCAATATGGTTGGGCTAATCCCGCCAACTTCATCTACAGAAGCTGTGTTTTAGTTCTCGGGGCCACAAAAAAAGTTATTAGGACCACCCAAGAGAGATGAGGTTTGTTTTTTCTTACTGAGGATCCCAGATGCATTACAGACATTTCAAGCTCACTATCACTCGCTCGCATGCGAGCATTCATGCATGCATGTGTGTGTGCGAATTTTTTGTCTCTTACAAAAACCAAGCCCACTCTTGCATCTCCTATTCCTTGGAGCGGCTTCATTACCCATTTCATCAGCTGAACCAGGAACCAAGAGCCTTGGTAGTCTCTCTTCTTCTTCACTTGACCAGTTCATGAGTCACCACATACTGTATGCTTTACTCTCCTAACATCTCATAAGGCTGCTACTTCCTGGGACGGTAAGATGATGAGTGGATGAGAGTTTGCCTAACATGTTTAAGGCCTAGGACTGGGCATAAGCACTACAAAAGAAGTAATGCACAGATTTCTCCCTTCTATCTGTTTTCTCAGGCACCTAATATTTCTTTCTATCATTTCTTGTTTTACTTTTTAACAGTTTCTGGGCTGTACCACTTCAATTCACTCTGAGGGAGCTTTGAAAATCCTAGCTTACAGTTCCTTCTCTTAGTCTAAAGTCTGCAATGGCCCTGGCTGGCTTCCAGGTTTTGTTTGTGTCACCTGTCACCTTCTCTGCTGGACTTTTGAAGCCTTTCACTGATGATCAGGCACCTGCTTCCTGTCTTTGTTTCTCCCGAATTAAGCTTCAAGCTGCTGGGGAATTCCTGACTCAGATCTTAATTTGAGCACCAGCCTAGGGCTGACAGAGAGTGGGTACTCAAAGCAGGGCTCCATACTTGAAGAAAGAGGAAGCCAAGGTGCCCCCTCCAAGCCTCACCTTCCTCAGCCTGTTTTATATTGCTCTGATGGCCTCCCATGAATGAGACCTCTTTCTGCACAGCAGGCTGTCTTCTGACTCCAGGTTGTCTCCTCTTGCTCTAGCTTGCTCGCCTGACTTGGTGGACGCGGAGCTGCCCCTTATCTGAGCTGGAGAAGGAAGCCTCTGTGAATGTAAAGGGGACTGAGGAAGGAAACACTCCAGGGCTGGCAGGGAGGCCAGCTGTGGAGAGCCCTGCAGGAGACAGGGAAGAAGGAAACACCATCCAGGAGCCTGAGCAACCAAGAGGTAGGTTGAGTGCATGTTAGGGTACATATCACAAAGGAGCAATGGAAACAAACACAAAGTTGAAGATTCCTTAAGGTCAAATTTGGGGGTCACTGAGGGTGGAGGACTCTGAGAGAACACAATCAAGATCATCCTGTCACTTTCCTGTGTGATGACTAAATCCATTTAAGATAGATGAAAGTCAAAAGACTGTCTTGGTAACTCCTGAGGTAGTTAAGTTTGGATTCTATCCATGGGGAGGTGCCTTTGCTAATATTGAACGCAGCATTAACAGAGGTGCCCACCCACTCTCCATCAGATCTAACCAACAGCACAACCTTAAGGAACTTACAGACAGGAAACCAACAGCATTATGCCTCTTGAGTTCTCTCCACACAGAAGGGATCATCAGATATCACCAAGAAGAAACCACCCACATCCTTGCCTGCATTTATGTATTTATTCCCCTCTTGTCTCTGTGATACTGTCTGTAGTTACACAGAAGCCCCACTGCCCCTCATGGTAAGAGTGTATGGCATGTTCATACACTTGTGTTGTCATAGGAATACCTCAGAAAAATGGTCACTTCTCTGCCAAGCTCTGGGAGCGGCTGGTACCTCCCAGAGGTTGTCAACTGTGTTGGGATAGTACATTAATTAAATTGAAGCAATAATGTACCCTTTGAAGATATAATGAGGTTATAACCTTCCTGTAGTGAGATTAAATAATAATATTAAGACACCTCCATACTAGCATATGACATTAAGAGAATTTTTTATGTTATAATATTCCCAAAGAAAAATTTAAAATTTTAAAAGTCATTCAGCTGCAAGTTAAAGTCCAAAATCAATTACCTTTTCTCTTATAAAGTAGAAATTTAATAAAGTTTAAGCACTGTATTTATTCCCAGCCTTAGTTAGAGAGATTCTCACTACCTGACTGAGGATTCTCTATAAAGCCGTTCCACATAGATTCAGGCAGATTTCCATCAGACTTCAGGAAGCCTGGGTGTTGTATCTACTACTGCAGTGCCCACTTCTGTACCTGCAATTAGCAAAGCATCACTCGGTGGACCTGCACAGCTGCCAATGCTCGGCAGTTCTGTGTTCACTGGGTATGGAGCCCTGCACTGTCCTTAGGCTTGAATGAACTCCCACTTTTTGAGGCCTTTCACCTTCATTCAGGGTCCTCATGCTACATAAATGGCCGCTTGCCAGTAGGTATTGATATCTTGAGCTCCAGAGACATCAAGGGCTCAATACTTCTTGCCCAGGCTGTGGTAGTCAGAGGTCCTTGGAACAATATGTAAAGGAGCGATGCTCACTTACAGGCATCATAGTCAAATACAGAGATGCTCATTTCAGAAGCACTCCAGGCCAAAGCCACTCTCTCTGGCCTTACCAGTAGGTTCAGTGCATTTTGCTTGGCAAAATGTAGCTTTACTTTTTAAATATAAGCCTTAAAACTATTTACCTAATTTTGGGTGGATCTCAAAACTACTCCCCATCATGACAAGGCAAATTCTGACACCTAGAAAGTTTAAGAACATCCTTCAAGCAGTTGTGTAGGTGAGGCACCTACCAAGGAAGAAAAGAGGATCAAGAGACCAAGGGAGGAAGCTGCTTATGCAGTGGATCCTTCCTGCTGAAACAAAGAAAGCTCAGCACTAGAAAGAAGCAGCCACTTTAAGCTTAGCCTTGGTGAGCTGTGTGATCACAAGCTCAGCACCTCACTCCACACTGCTGGCCTGTCCTGCATTAGATAGCATTTGGGTCCCACTCATACATGTTACTAAGGCATATGTGGGAGAAAGTGCCTGCTACTAAGCGGGGGGGGGCTGGATGATTTAAACATGGCCTTATGCGAGGCTGAAGGCAGAGCTGGCTCTGCTGCCAGGTTCCTGACCTCTAGCTCATTGTCAGGCTCCACAGCTGGGAAATGAGTCTGTCTGGTTTAGATATTTCCCCTTCCTGGGAAAACAGACTTTTTTTCTGTCCCTCCTCTGCACTGGTAATCTGAATAAGAACGTGTGATGTATTCACTGTCTCCTATGAGATGCTTCTGAGCTATGACCATTAGGATGCTATCGCCAATGTCATAGCTCATTCTAGAGACCGAACTTAGAGCCTTACAAGTATCCTCCCCAGATGTATCCCACTTGTTCCTTCCATGTCTTACCATCCCTCACTCTCATCCAAAACCTTCCCTTTCTCCATCCTTTCTTCCTCCCCTGTTTTGTCTCCTCCTTCTCTTCTTATCACCTGTCGACCAGCCCTACGTAGGTCCTGGTGGAAATGGTTGTGGAGTTGGCTCTGTGGACTCTCAGACACCCCACAGCAGGCCATGAGCAAAGCTGAGAAGGCTGCACTGGAGCAAAAGCTGACCAGCATCGAGGAGGAACCACTCTGGAGACATGTCTGCAACATCAATGCCATCATCCTGCTGGCCATCAACATCTTTCTCTGGGGCTATTTTGCATGACTCTTAAACCAGGATTTAGTTTAAGTGATTAAAGACATTTGAAGCCTGGCAAGGACCAGAGACCAGAGGCAGGCTTTCTTCCCACTTTGCTGTGCTAACCAGAGACCACAGAGGCAGAGAGTGAAAGTCCATGAAGAATATCAAGTACAATATGTTTCCCTGGGAATTCCACCTCAGCCACCACCTCTGTCTCCAAACCCTACCTCTCAGAAAGCCTGCCAAGCAGAGGCTTCTTCCTAGAGAGCTACTCAAAGACTACTGCACCTACAGGGTATTTAAGCTCCAGTCAATAGACCTGACATGATTTCTTCTACCTGCCCCCCACAGCCCAGTTCACTTGGGAACGTAATTGCTCAGATTAAACCTAGTTTTATTAATTCAGCTTGATTTGGCTTATTGCATAGGTGGGGAAGCCCATTACCAGGGAATTCACAATATTGATCACAATACGCTCGGCACATGTACACATGAAGAACTAAATAAATCACTAGGGCTGTTCACTGTCACACAGCAGGACACATACTGGGTCTTCAAATCCAGCTCTCATTCTGCTACATTGCCCTGTAACCCTAGCTCAAAAACACCACTTATTAAATTTATTTGAGAATCTTTATTGTTATGTATATTTCAGGTTAGACACCTAGTAAGAAAATGAGTGGAGAATTTTAAAAGTATCCAAGTACCGTGTTTCTCCATTCCCTTATACTCTTTCCCTTTCTGTTTCCCCTCCTTCTCCCTTGCCCTTCTGGGCTCTGGGTGATGTGTAGCATGAGTCCAGGGAGAGGGGCCTCGTCATGCCATTGGTTCCCCAGCTGTGGCTGCCAATCCCATAAGGGCAAAGAGCAGAGGTAGGAGATAGCTGCCCACGGCACAGCACTCCTAGGCCAGGATTCTCCTTGGCACAGTTCTAATTCTTCTACTGTTACACCCACTCCTGCAGTCTCCACAGCCTAGGACCTTAGAGTCCAGTTGGAGAGAGAGAAAATATGTTGGAAGCAACAAGAATCAAACACCCCTAAGAGGTGGAAAGGACAGCCTGGGATGGGCACTCCATGACCTTTGCCTTCACCTGCAGAAACTCCTACTCTGAAATGTACCAGAGACTGTGACCTTGAGCAGCTTCCCAGGAAGCTTTCCAAATGCCTCAGCCTGGGTCAAGATCCTGCCCAGCCCAGCCCCTACAGTGCAAAGGCTGTATCCCTGTGGCCCTTATCACAATGTCCTATTTTGCTGTCTCCTTCCTAGACAGGGAATGCCTAGGAGCAGGGATCAATGGTGATGTCCAACCTGACTTTGTACTTATAAAAAAAAAAAGAAGCC
The DNA here is from genome assembly GCA_004025045.1 of Sigmodon hispidus. Classification (NCBI taxonomy): domain Eukaryota; kingdom Metazoa; phylum Chordata; class Mammalia; order Rodentia; family Cricetidae; genus Sigmodon; species Sigmodon hispidus. The sequence continues at coordinate 55,825 of PVIH01003496.1, forward strand.
AGTAAATGCTTGTTGGGTTCATATGCTCTTCAGGCCCTCTGGACTTTGCTTTGTGGATGGTGAGGCAAAAACTTGAGGTGTTGGCTTCCTGTGCGGACACTCTTTGAGGTAACAGAAACAGCTGAGTTGCAGGCATCTAGGCTGACTGGTCCAGATGCAGCTGAGAATGGCCCTTCTCCCTTGCCTCTGGTCCTCTGAAGTACTGCCTTTGAGCACCTTGTCAATCTTTCTCTCACTCCAACTACAAACAAATAAAACTCAGACACAGTCACATCTCTGAACCTCTCCCATTTCTTCTACCTCAAAATTTCTGTTTCCAGTGACTTTGTGATCTCACTGTGCCTTTGTCTCAGAGGACAGCATGCTCTGCTTTTCTTCATGGACTCTGACTGAGAATTATGGCTTTCTTCTGACTTCCTCTCAAACCCACAAGTCATTTGTGGTTTGCAAATTATAATGAAAAGCCGGGAGGGAATGAATTTTAACAGGAGGATAGTCTAAAATTACATTCTCACAAACCTACCTTCTGTTTTGAAAAAGGTCTTGTGTAGATCAGGCTGGCCACAAACTTACTATGTAGATAAAGATGACCTTGACCTTTTGTGTGTGTGTGTGCATAGGTGATTGTGCTCATGTTCATGTATGCATGTGGACATCAGAGGTGGATGCTTATGTTTTAGTCATGATCTCTTAAGAAACCTGGAGTCATGTGCCAAGTGGTAACCATGATCAAGGACTCTGTGCTAGGCTTCTCATTCTCAACTAGAGATGGTGACTGAAGTTGTCACTTACAGGTGTGATGGACACAGGTGGCCTGAAAATGCAGAGTAACCCTACTGTCGACCTAGCACAGCCTGGTGCTGAGATAATTGATGAGAATGAGGCACAATGGAAGAATGAGAGCTTGCCTGGACTTGGGAGGGTGAAGTGAAGTCTTCTAGAAATTGTACAAAGTAAAAGGTCAGTGTGTGCAAAAGGTGCATGAGTATATAACGGGCTCCTATAAAATAAGGATCTCACCCCTCATTTGTGAATACTGACTGTACTTAAATTTTCCTCAGACTCATGCTTTCTTTTAGTATCTGTCTGGTAAGGCAGAGCTGGGAGATTTACTGACAAAGGACAGGAGAGAATGGGCATTTGGCAAGTGAGGCACAGGGTGACAGTACCCTGCATATTCATGAATTTTGTTTACTGTGACTTCCTGTCCAGAGCTTTTAGAATGCTCATGTGACCATTTTCCACTTGCAGAAAGATTCTAAGCTTCCCACATTGGAGTAGCTACCAATACCTAACATACCTGGTTCAGCCCCAACCCCTGGTGAACAGGACACTGGTATACAGCACAGCTGGTGCCTTGCCCTCAAGCCAGACAGTTTAGCCAGTGGCTTGTTCTAAATCACTTTGCAAAGGTTCTCAGGAGGTTGGGTCCTGAGCATAGCACCAGGATGCACATTCACATAACCGCAAATGTTCCCTTCCCTTGTTGGCTTATCTTTCCACTTCCCTGATGAAGTTTCCACAGACAGTTCCCCAGGTAAATTCCTAGGATTTAATCTAGGGGCATACTGAAAAACCAAGTGTCTTTTAGGAAGAAATCAGTCTTTCCTGGGTTTTCATGAAATGATGGCAAAGCCTGAAGTCCTCAGACCACACACACGCGCACGTGTGTGCACACAAACACACACACCCATACACCCACGTACAGGAAATGAAATTCTGGCCCACCATCAAGTCTCAACTCCACTTCTGGCCACATGGACGCTGCTTGAGAAAAGGTACCAGACAAAAGAAAACAGTAACAACAACAAAATACCTCTAAGGTGGCCTCCATTTACCATTAAGATAACCTGTAACAGCCCAGGCCCTGTTCTATGTGGGAGGCACACTAAGTTGGTCTATCTGTGAAGCCTTACTCTCCAGCTAGACTCTGAGAACCAGGACACTACTTCAACAGTAATAATGGAGTGCAAGGCAGTGGAAAGGCAAAAGTCACATGCTGGAATCTGGGTACCTGAGTTCTGTTCTTAGAGCCTTAGATCTGAATACACAAAACAGAATTCCAAGAGCTGCTTGTTTATGGGATAGTAAGGTTGTGAATGGAGACAGAGGAGTCAGAGGCAAACAATGAAATTGTGTGGTTAGAGGCTTACAGGTGAGGGTCTACTCAGGGGAAAATGTAGCCTTCCAGTAAGGGTGGGACATACTGAAGATCCTAGAGGGTGGCAGCAGTTACTAAGTTCCCTTGAAATAAAAGATGTTGCAAACATAATGAATAATTCAGCTTTGACAGAGGTGGAGCTGGAGAAAAGAAGACATTTGGAATCCTATGTCCACCCCAAAGTCTTGGGGTGGATCTACTGTGGGCACACAAATTGCCGATGTGTGTGTGTGTGTGTGTGTGTGTGTGTGTGTGTGTGTGTGTGTGTGTCCGTGTTTGTGTAGTAAGAAGTTTCTGGCCTGTCTGGCCCATGATCCAGACCCACAGACCCACAGTTCCACAGAAACACACAGAGGCTTATATTAATTACATGCTGTTCAGTTTATGGCTAAGGCTCCTTATCAACTAGTTCTTGCATCTTAACCCATTTCTATTAATCTATGTCTTGCCACATGGCTTATGGCTTACCTGTACTTTTATTTCTTGCTCTCTCAGAGGCAGCTTGCAGTGTCTTCCTCTGACTCAGCCCTCCTTCCTCTTTCTCTAAGTGCTGTTTTTCTGCCTGCTTCAAAAATGCTTTGCCATAGGCCAAAACAGCTCATTTATTATCCAATGATATTCACAGCATACAGAAAGACATTTCTGTACATCATTTCCCCTTTCTGTCTAATCAAAAAGAAGGTTTTAATTTCAACATAGTAAAATTATATATAACAAAACAGCTATCAAGCAAAAATTACAATTATAATTTTTAGTCTATTTGTATTTAGTAAATTTTTAAAAATGCTCTATTATTTATTTTATTTTTGTAAATTTAAAGTTTTATATTTACTTTTTTTATAACTAAGGAAAACTATCATTATAACTATGTAATCTTTAACTACATCAATACCACAGAAGAATATAATATTACCTGAGTAAACAGGAAGTGCAAATAACTTTTAAAATCTATAAATGATAGAGATGACATCTGGATGCCTGGACAGTCATTCAAAGTTCTTTTGTAACATTGAAGCATCTATCTTTAGCCTACTGGCCTAGAGTCTCTGGCAGATGTTTTTTCAAGCAGGAAATTTGAAGGACTATTTAATCTATTTTGGCATAATTTCTCAGTCACTTCTCTCTGTGTTCTGTAGAATGTCTGGCAGTTTTCTCTGAGAAGCAGGAACCTGAAGGAACATCTTGGCTTATTCCGCTAAAAGTTTAGAGGTCACTTTTCTATGTATCTTGCATCTTTAGTTTATAGTGCATATTATTAGGCAGTTGAGGTAAGGACTTTTTTTGTCTAATGGCTAACTTTTACAACGAAGAAAGTAAATTTTACATGGAGTTTCTTCAGTACTTATCATCCTTTTGAAGTCGATTCCTGTTGCCAGAAACAGACCTGTCTCACTGTCTAGAAAGGTTTAAATTTCTAAAATATTTTAAATGTCATATTTTATAGGTCTTTGAAATGTTTGAAGATTAGTTATCTAATTAAAATATATCTTTCTATATCTAAAAAACTTAATTAGTATAAATATAAGTTTGATTATTATTAATAACTATTAATCTGCATTTTAAATATATATTATAATTTTAAATGAGTTACATAAACTTTTAAAATATTTTAAACAAAAGTAAATACATATATAGTATAACAAAATTGACCTTAAATTTGTACTAGTAAACAAAAATTTATATTAATGTAAAATATTTTGAAATTATTAGATTTCTTATTAAAGTAGATTTAATAATATATCTTTTATTACTTTTATATCATATCCTCTTTTTTCGTTAGAAAGAGATTGACTATGACCATTGGCCATTAATAATGAAAATAAACATTAATAACTGATATTTTAGGAATTTGGGTATAGATTTATATAATTTTTTTTTGCTGATGGGGTGCTGGCAATTTTGTGGGGATCTTGAGGCTGGATTATTTTAGATGACAGCCTTGAAGCTGATGTGGCTATGTTTTTTTGTTAGGAAATTTTTTAGAGGATCTTTTTTGAACAAACCATATTAGCAAGGAAACAACAGGTGCTCATCTTTTGTGGAAACAAAAGCAGAACCTTTTTTTAAAGTAACATATCTTTAGACTAAAATTTTAAACTCAAGATACCTTTAAAATATATATTGGTTTAATATAGCAGCCTTTTTAATTAAATGTTTTTTATAGTTAGCTTATTAAGAGGGAAAAATTAAAAGAAAACGCAATAATAAACATTCTAGGCTCTGCATTGTTTATTTTTATGTGGCTTATTATTTTTAAGTACTTTATTTTTAATTTTTAAGCCTATGCATATTTTATACATATTGTAACTTGTTTATAATTTTTTATCTGAATCTATTTTACAGTGTATCTTTAGTCAATTTTTTAACCAGAATTGTTTTTAAAATGTTATACTGTAAAGCACTACTTTGGCAGCTGGCTCCACCCTGTTCAACTTTTTAACATTGTAGAGGTACTAGAGTCATATTATCTTGTCAGTTTGGGGAAGCAGTATTAAAAATTACAGAGCTATGTTTTTAAGCCCACAGGTGTGTTTTTAAACTCAAAAGCAGCATCTGGGAGAAGCCTCTCTATACTGAAGCCCATGAGAGAGATCTTGAAAATTGACCATGTTGTTCAGCTCATAGTGGCTGGTGGCTGGCAAGGTCTCACAGGCAATTGCTGAGTTGCTGAACATATTAGACTGCGAAACTTAATGATGCTCTGCTTTTGTGCAATTTAGAATCTTTTTCTAAGGCTTTTACATTGCCCCATATTGGGTTCCATTCATAGAAATTTCTGGTTTGTCTGGCCCATGATCCAGACCCACATACCCACAGTCTGACAGAAACACATGGAGGCTTATATTAATTGCATGCTGTTCAGCTTATGGCTTAAGCTCATTATAAACTAGCTCTTGCATATTAACCCATTTCTTCCCACACAGCTTGTGACTTAGCTGAACTTTTGTATCTTGCTGTCTCATAAGCAGCTGGCAGTGTTGCCCTCTAACTCAGCCCTCCTTCCTTTTTATCCATGCTTTGATTTCCCGTCTGCTTCTAAGATGCTTTGCCAAAGGCCAAAACGGTTCATTTATTATCCAGTGATAATTCACAACATACAGAAAGACATCCCACATCATGTCTGTGTGTGTCTTTGTCTGTGTGTCTGTGCTTGTGTGTCTGTGTCTGTGTGTGTGTCTCTTTCTATGTATGTATGTACCTATATATGTCGGGGGGGGGCACTGTATCATTTTTGTGACTAGAGTTCCTTCCACCAAACCATCCATCTGTCTTACCTCGTTCCTGTGGCTTCCTCTGTCTGGAATACTCAACTCCTGGCCTTTCCCCCTGGGCTTCCTAGCTCCTGCTCATCTCAGAAACCATCTCTTCCAATGACTTGCTGATGCCTCTCACCAGATGATCTGTGTCCCTCTGCATCTGCACATGCTACATTATTTCAACCACAAGAATTTCATCTTTTCTTTGCTATAGATCAATGCTCTTTATGCCACGAAACTTAGTAAGTGCTCAGGAAATACCCACCAATCCAGTGAATATTAAATTATGGAGTATATTTAAATTAATTCATAAATTTACTAAATAGTATTTGCCTCTGTCAATTTCCTGATTCCTCACCATAACCAAGGGCAATAATTAGAGGCAGCTGTCTATACAGCATTTTGGGCTCCACAATCCTGCTGAGCGTGAAGCCTCATTAAATTTCTACAACTCCTAGAGGAAGGTAGGCAAGCATTACCACCTTTCTAGAGAAGCCAGTCACTCCCATGTGAGTTGCAGGACAGCAGAAGGTAAATTCAGAGGAAGGGCATCTTCAAATTCAGAACGTCAATGTATTTGGAGGCACATCAGCTACAAATGAAAGATATTTAAAAGATTATAAGTGAGCCAGCCTTGATACAAGTGGGGCTGGAGGAAAAGAAACCGACCCAAACCTGCTGAGTAGGTTTGCCATAGGCACACAAATTACCCTCACATGTCCATCATTTGCAGATCAGTCTCCAAAGTGGCATATTAGCATTAGCCTCCTACACTATTATACTTCTGTGTACCTTTACAACTATGTCACCTTACCATATTCTGTGTTCTTCTAACAAGGTTCCACTCCCTGGCTCAGGTCTCAGGCTTTGCCTGTTTACATGAGAATGGACAAGAAATCACCCAGCCTTATTATTAGATACTTCAGCCCTCAGTATGTACAATGTGTGTATGTGTGTGTGTTGAAAGATGAATAAAAACTCTCTACCAGCACACTTGTAAGGAAAGTACATGTCCGTTGTGCCATCGGGCAGCTCTTCTTGTGAGCATTTAGGGCTTCTTGCTTCAGTTCATCTCATCTCCTTACCAGAAAAGAGATGCAAATCCAGAGGTCAAAGCTGGCATCCTCTCTTCACTTTGTCATGTGCTTTGTTATGCTCCTGCAGTACTTCAATATCTCCATCCCTTAATTGGGGTGAGTATAAAAGTTTTATGCTTTCGATCTTGATACCATGTATTTCTGGTTTGATGCCACACATAAAAACAGCAGAGCCCGTGGCTGGATTGGTGCTTGGGAGGCAAATAGGGGAAACAAGCCCCATGACAGCCTGAGTGGTAGCAGCACAAACAGCATCACAGTGGAGTCATTTGCACAATGGAAATGGCTTTGCCACAAGCAATAAGAACATTAGGCAGGAGCTTTGCACTGTGATGGGACAGTTTCAAAACAAATAGTGTGTTTAAAAGTATCAAGGAAAAAGGTTTTTAAACTGATTGAGCCACAAAAAGCACTCAGTTTTAACATGGGAGACTTACAGTGATGTCCCCAAGTGTGAGAGTTCCTATCAGTCAGAAGAGGGTGAAAGCTGCTGGAAGGCCAGGCAAAAGCACTGTAGATTTTCCATTAACCTAGACGGAAAGCCACTCTAGACTCCCAGCAGTGAGATGACTATAATTTTCTCCTTTCTCCAGGCTAAAAAGTTGGGAGAACTTTAAAGGTTATATATAAATATAAATCCTCATGACTCAAATTGAAGTGGTTACAGTTTATGTTCATATTTCAAAATCAAATCTCAGCTTTAGCCCAGATTCACAGAGTAGAAATGTCAGCCGTTTTACTGTGATCTTACATTAATTCTACCACTTTTGATGAAAGGAAAAAGGGAACACTCTATGCCTTGCCTCTTGAATAGAATGTCAAGCACTGGCCCGCCGCCTATTAGTGTGGTCTATATAAAGTTCAGAATTATAGATGTTTGGAATGGGAGGTTCCTCCAGAGGCCCCTGCTATAGTCCTCCTGTTCTCCTAGCCTGGGTCACAGAGTATTTCTGACAACTCCTCACTCTGTTGCCACCCTCTGTTGACACAGCACCTAAGAAGGTGGAAAGCTCTCTTTCTTTTATCAGCTAATTTTGCAATTTGCAAACAAAACAATAGAAAAAAGAGCTCAGGTGAATCATCTATTCCAAAATTAGATCCAAACTATTGGTGATTTCTTCTTGAAAAAATAATCCAGGAATTTGTAAACCTGTTGCAGAAGTACATGTTTATCTGAGATTAGAAGTGTAGGCACAGAAAGAAAACCTTCTTAATTACTCTACAGGGGGCATCTGCACACCATCCCTCTCCTATCACTAGCAGCCTCATTGAGAGATACTGTCTTTTACAAAGCAGCAGAGCCTGTTAGCTGAAGAGATATATCCTGCCAACTTTCACCTCTGAACTGCCATGATAGTCCTTGAGCTTGGACTTCTTTCTCTCTGTACATTCAGCGCATCCTCACTGTTATGTCCACTTTCAGCACATCCTTTGTGGATGCTTTTCTTTTCCAGGCTTATGTGATAAGTATGGAAGGCACATGTTGGCATTATAGTGAAAATATAGGCCAGACAAATAAAGACAGCAGCATTGAAGGTAAAATCAAAACACTTTTGGAATGCAGAAAACAAAGACAAACAAACAACCAAAAAATTACCTAGTAGAATTCAAGAATCCTCCATGGGAAAAATATTCATCTTGGATTTTGACATTTAACTCTACTTTGTGAGACTTCTGTGCAGAAAATAGGGTAAATTGCATCCAGCCTCAGGTTGGAGATGCATTACAAAGTGCAAAGAGAGACAAGTAAATGAAAGGACACATATTTTGGGGCCCAATAAGGTACCTGATGTGGCTGACACACAGAGGGAAGAGAATGAGCTAGATGTGCCTGGAGAGGAGGAAACTATATACTAATGACTGTGGGTGCAGCATGATGCATGATGCTGCAAGTGTGGGAAAGTACCAGAGATGGTAAAGGAAATAGACTATCCAGGCAGCATCTTATTTGTTTAGAAATATTATTCTAGCAACAGAGATAATTATGAAGTCTGATGTTACTACATAGGAGATAGAAATTTATGAGGCTGCTATAATATTATGAAAAAGAGTAAAGGAGCATATCAACACATGCTTTATAAACATGTGGTATATCCACAAAGTAGAGTACTATGAAGTCATAAAAAGAAATGAACTTATGCTATACACTATAGTATAAATGGACTTTTAGAACACTATGCTTGCTGGAACAAGCCAGATACATATTGCATGATTTTACTTACACAAGGTGCAAAGTCAGAGAAATTGTCACAGTTGTCAGAGAAAGGGGGCAAGAAATAATGTTGAGGAGACAGAAAGGATGATGATTGGTGAAGTTTCAGCTATGAGCAAAAAGAGGGAGCTTAATTTCCATTATAATATAATATAAATTTACATATTTAATTTGTAAATTTACATTTTAATGTGTTGGCTGAAAGTAAAAAAATAAAAATTAAAAACTTTGAGACACCATCTGATACCTGTTAGATTGGCTAAGATAAAAGACACAGAGGACAGCCTATGCTGGAGAGGATGCAGAGCAAGGGGAACACTCCTCCATTGTTGGTGGGAGTGTAAGCTTGTTCAGCCACTTTGAAATACAGTATGGCGGTTTCTCAGAAAACTGAGAATCAATCTCCCCAAGGACCCAGCAATACCACTTCTGGGTGTATACCCCAAAGATGCACAGTCACACTCCAAAGGCATTAGCTCAACTATGTTCATAGCAGCGTTATTTGTAATAGCAAGAACCTGGAAACAACCTAGATGACCCTCAACTGAAGAATGGGTTAACAAACTGTGGTACATCTACACAATGGAGTACTACTCAGCAGTAAGAAAAAATGATATCCTAAAATTTGCAGGCAAATGGATGGATTTGGAGAATATCCTCCTGAGCGAGTTATCACAAACCCAGAAAGATGAAGCAGGGGATATACTCACTCATTAGTGGACTCTAAACAAACAAACCAACAAACAAACAAGAAAAAAGCAAAGCATGCCTAAGCTGCAAGCCACAACCACTGAACAGCTTGGGATCAGAAACACCTTGAACTGACTCCTTGGATCCCACTCCCCCTAGAGGAACACCTGACTCACTGTTGAGGGAGGGGGGAGAAAACTGGATCTGCCAGGAGTGGAGGCTGAACTAAGCAATATTGGAACAGCGGAACCTTGGAACTGTCTGCTGCCTGCCCAGGGAGGGGATGGGGAGTTGTGGAGAAGAGAGAATGACCTGATGGGGTGGGAGGGGGAAGGGACTTTGAATAAGGATATACAAGGTTAGAAAGTGTGACTTCTTTGTTCATAATAATAAAATAAAAATAAATAAATAAATAAATAATAAAAAGAATAAGTACAAGTAACAAAAATATAATTTTCTTTGAATGGGAGCTTGGATTGGGGCAGTTATAGGGGAGACAGGGTAGGGAAAAGTTAATTAAATGGAGCTTTCCCAAGCAATCCACAGACTCAGTAAGCAACGAACAGAATGACTGAGAATAACTCAGCTTTCATTCCTGGAAAGTGGATAGCTTTATCCTCAAAGATGCAGGGTGCTTCAGGGTACAGAGCCCATTGATTCTTGGGTACTGTGAGAAATGCATTGGCACTGGCAAACATTTACCTATGCATCCTTCTGGGGCTTGGTGATGGGGTCAAGGCTGTAACTGTCTTTATGAGCTCTACCTGGGAAAAGCTATTCAAGTCCCAGACTTAGCTCTAGATCTGCAGCTTTGCAGGGGAAAGGTGGCAATGTACCTTGGTGATATAGAAATCTGAAGAACAGAGAGATACCTTACACATTCTCCTGGGAAGAAATTGGAAGTGAAGGAGGTGGAGTTTGTCTGTGTCCAACCATACTTCCAATGGGTTTGTATCACAAGTACTATAGTAAAACTTGGTGTTGAGTAGGAGCCATGAGGTTACTGGGGGTGTATCACCAGATCTTCCAAGAAAAGATCTGGAGGGGCTGGAGAGATGCCCCAGTTCCTAAGAACCCTGGCTGCCCTTCCAGACAATTTGAGTTCAATTCCTAGTGCTCAGAACAATCTATAACTTCAGTTTGAGAGGATTCAGTGCCCTCTTCTGGCCTCCTTGGATGCATATGATGACATTCATACTTACAGATGCAATACTCATCTACATAAAATTCATTTAAAAAGGAAAAGAGAAGACCTGGAGTCATGGGTACCAGCAGCTCTACATAGAGGCATTCATCACCTACCAGTCTGGCCAGGAGCTGCCTCAGCTGCATAGCTTCCTTGTAGAGGACTCACCATGTGGAAGGCAGTCCAAATTCCAGGGGCTAATATATACAAAGACAGTGGCCACTTCAGCCTCATAAAGTAATTCAGATATATCAGAGATCTGGGAGATTTGGTCAAGGCCACTGCCAGACCTGGATCTCAGTGTGACATTGTTCCTTTATTCTTCTCCCCTTCCCGTCTCTCTCTACCCCCACCCCACCCCCTCCACACTGGGAAATATCCAGAACTATTCCCTAGTCAGCATCCTTTACTACTGTTGCAGTCTCAGAATCTGGGACCAGAGTGGAGAACCAGATTCATTCATCTTTTCATCTGTCGACGTGTCAGATTTGCTGTCATCCCACACTATGCCTCTGCGATCACTGAAGATAGGCTCTAGCTGAACCATAAACCTCTCCATTTCCTTCACATCATGGGGAGTAGCTAATGGCTATTTTCTGTTTTTCAAGACAGAGTAGTAATAGGCTTCAATTAACCCAGTCAGACAAATAACAAAAAGACTACCATGCGTTCCACATATAACTCCTTCCAACTTGCCCTGCAGACGCCCACTGAAGAAACTATTAGCCTTGTGTGTTTTATTTTCCCTCTGATGCACCCCTGAAGTGTTTGGGGATATTTGAAGTCTGGTAATAATAGTTTTCCCCTAGCTATGATTCTGAATCTTCAGCCAAGTTCATAGTCATCTTATTTTCTGAATAAGACAGTTTAATCAACTAACCAGTTCTAAATAGCCTTGCTTCTAGACATAAAAAAGGAAGGAAAAAAAAAGTCTCTTTAAGCTTCAGGGCCTCAAAACTGTTTTTAAAATCTATATACAGTGAAAACACTTCATAGTCACAGAAGAAAGGTGTCACTAATCATTTGGGACTTCAGTGCAAGAACATATATGGATAAAATGAACTAATATTGGGGGAAGGGGAGTTCCCATTCAGAACATTTTAATATTCACTGATTTAGTTTTCTTTGGCTTGTTTCTGTCTTTGAATAACAGTCAGCTAAGCATGGCATATCTTTTAAATTAATATCATCGCATGTATCTTAATAATAATAAAAATATTCAAACTTTTGTAACTATAAGAAATTTCGAATGAATTAATCAGTAGCTATATGATTAATAAACACCAAAATTCAGCAGGCATCACTGTGTGGCAGCCACCATGTAAAACATATTTTATGTGAATCCCCAAGTTTTATCCTTTCCATGGTATGCAGGGCCTCAGCACACAAAGGGAATGGGGTTCCCTAGCAGTGACTGTAGAAGCCCTGAAGTTTAACATTATTTCCTATTTTTTTTTGGCTCAGGGACAAGAGTAAGAGACCAGTTACCCCATAACTCACACTGTCTGTAAAAATCTGAAGGTTCTAATAAAGTCTATCTTTATTCCTATTCCTACATAGCTGTAAGAAAAAAAAAAGATTATTGTGGCCAGATAGATAGGACTGAATTAATAACCATGTTCTGAGACTGTTCTATAACATACACAGGAAATTTGGAGAAGAAAGTCAAGTTCTGAAATGATATGCATCATCAGCCAGAAAAAGATGAACACCAGAAATATGAATAGAAAAAATAAAAACCACCTGCAAAATCAGGTTAGATCCCTCTAAAACTGGAAAAACATGGTGAAATAAGCTAATACTAACAAGAACAATGAAGAGAGACCCAAACTGAGACAAGCTAGCTCGGAGGTCACACCACAGATACAAAGGGCTCTTCCCTAACCCAGCAACCATGCTTTTACAGGCTTCTCCAACAACTGTTGTTTATATGGGCAAGCCATAATTGTCCAGTCAATACATGTATCAAAGAACCACATGGCATGCCTTAAATATATGCATTTCTCAATTATATTTTAATAAACACAAAACACAAAATATGTTCAGTTATGTTTGAGAGTGGATTGGATTAGTTACCAGAACAAATAAAATATAAATCTTGCTAGAATATTTCAGACTTGAAGAACACACTCATTAGAGGTCACAGCAGACAGCTTGGTGTTCTGTATACTTATATTACATCGAATACAAAACTAATTTTGATTAATAGTTTAGTAATGTTCTTTAAAGGTAAGAAAGACTTCTAATGTAGCTAGCGCTGCCTTTTCCTATCCAAATTCAACATAAATATCGTTGCTTTTCAGCTAACTCATTTTCTCTTAATTCTCCCCAACTGAGGTATAACAGTTTTTCTCAGAAACATCTGTGATGGTGTGGACACTCCTGCGGGGGCTTTCAGAGAACATCATGAGAGATGCATCATTGCTGAGAAAAAGGAGTGATCTATTTTTGCACCCTCCAACCCCCAGTCTGGGTTTTAGAAGTTATATTAAAGAATTGCAATTGCTACCACGTGTGTTTTTATTAAACACAACTGAGTAGTATCCTCATTGTAACCAGCCACATGGAGCAAGAGTCCAGCCAGGTGTCCCTGGACACATTCCCCACACACATGTGGAATTCCAGAAAGGCTGCAGCCTCTCCTGATCCCATGTCACCTGACATGCTGCAGTGTTCCTCATTGCCTCCAGTTTACTTTCCCACCACCCAACCAAGCTTCACACAAGAGAAAGGAACACAATGAACTTGCACTGCATAGGAGATGCTGCCTCCATAAATACCAGGAAGGGAAACAAAATGAACAGCCAGGACATATGGCAATGAGCTGACAGCATACAGAAACTAGTTCCACACGAACAACAAGGAACATCTTGAAATGCTCCAGACATATGTGTTTTGGGAAGAAGACTGAAGTGTTTCATAATAAAAACAGGACAAAGTGAACTGAGAGTGCCGAATAAAGTTTTAATTAAAAATGGGTTTCTAGCCTTCAATGTGAATATGCAATATGGTTCACAGATGGGTTTTTATATTTAAGCCTTATCCAAATCAAAAAAGGAACGTGAGGCAAATAAAGCTTCTGAAAATGGCATTGAGGCTGAAATGTATGTAAACAGTAGAAAGTTCTGGAACAAACAAACAAGGAAGAAAGAGAAACCCTTCTGTCAGCCACTTTGTGCTTACACACACACTACATAAACTGATCACATGACTTACCTTTGGAGCAAACACACTTTATCCAAGTTTAAATATCTATTGAACAAACTAGAAAACAACTTAATATCCAAAAATAGTGACTTGTTAAAATATTTTTGATATACCATGGCAATAGCAGAGAGCCAACACAAAATTCCTCTAATTAGGAAAAATCTTTTAAAAATGTTAAAATGAGTATGTAGATTAAAATGGTAGGACATAATATTTATAAAGAGAAAACTGAATTTTTTAACAATATATAGAATTTAGCCATAAAACACAGAAATATCTCTTTTCTCACTGCTTTTAGTTTATTCCTGTTTTTTCATTTACACCAGTTCCTTCACTGGCCTTGATTGGTCCTTTTATTTTACTCATTTTGAGGTTTGGCTTATTCTTGTGTTTTGAAGACTCTAAGATACATCACTAAGAATTGTATTTAAGATCTCCCAGGGTTTATTTTTCTTTTTTAAAAATATAAGTACTGTAAGTATGAGTTGTCCTCTTAGTATTGCTTTCATTGTGAAGGTATGTGAGTATATTTCCTGAAAGGACTAATTAATACAGGAAGATTCTACTCTGAGTTCACAGCACCTGCTGACAGTAGCTCAGACAGAAAGGGGCCTTCTGAGGAAGAGCAAGGCTGATTTAGCCTGCCTGTCTTTGTTCCTTGCTGGCGAGTGCATTTACTGTGTTGTGATTAGTGCTGCTGCCATCTTTTGTTGCCATCAGAATTCAGTTTCTTTAGCCTTCCAACATGGGCTGAAGGTCTGCAGCAATCCAGAAATCCTTCAAAACCAGATTGACACTAGTGACTCACCTAGCCTTGGGAACTGAGCAATTATTGGGCTCTCAATCCCTTCTGTGTCCAGCCAGCCCCTTTCAGACTACTCCATCTATATTATGGAAGCCATTTTAATAAATCCCTTTGTACTAGATTCATCTGTCAATTCTGTCCTTCTAGAGAATCCACACTAACAAAGGTTGTGTGCAGGAACAATAGTAAAGAGTACAGCTTTATAGTAGTTTTCTCAGAGGTTAAGCCAGCTATCTCCAAGGGAAACTTTTTAAGACATAGGATGAAAAAGGAAGGTAAACCAAGAGGATATTTCGGAGTATAATGTTTACAAGGAGATGAAAAAACAGGATGTTCTAGGGTAAGGTGAAGCACTTCAACCTGCAGGAAATTTCTATTAAAATAAAAGTAAACAATGCAAAAATGCCTTCAGGAACTATCTGAAGTTGAGCAGATTTCTAGCCGTCTCCATTCCCCAGGTGAGTAGAAGCAGTAAGGCTGCTGGATCACTCTCAGATGAACGCAGCTGCTGAGAACATCCTGAGAAGGATGAGAGAGTAGAAAGGGAGGGAGAGCTAAAACTAAGAGCCATTCGGGAGGCATTATGGAAACCTAATGTAGTAGAAACTTCCCAGAATATATACATATATGAAAGCAATCCAATCACCAAATAATGGGAAGACGGAGCCTCAACTAGAAATCTTGTCATCAAATAAAGCTTTCAGTACTGGGATTGGGTTACATATAATTGAGCCACTGGTCAAAGGAGTCCCATGGAGACAAACAAACCAGTGATATGGCCCTATTGTTGAAGACAATTCCTTCACAACTCATTGAAAATAGAAAAGTTGAGCTGTTACCAATCTAGAGCCTTCACTCCTGCAGACTAATGCTCATGCTACCCTGGGGCAATGTGTATCTTTGATGTTAAGGAATGTTACATGGATGCAGTAGTAAGATGGATCCTATGTTAGTCTGTATTTTTTTAATAGAAGAATTAAGGGCACTGACGTGAGATTATCAATAAGCTATGTTTGTTGATTTCTGTTTTGTTGTTGTGGTGGTAGTAGTGGTGATTGTGTGTGTGTGTGTGTGTGTGTGCGCGCGCGCGTGTGCGCGCGCGCGCGTTTCCCCGCTTTTGATTTGAGGGTCTGCGATCATTTTGTGTTTTGGGGTGTGGTTAACCTCTTTAGGTTGGAGTTTTTCTTTTAGCACTTTCTGTAGGTTTGATGTGTAGACAGAATATACTTAAATTTGCTTTTTTTTTTTATCATGGAACATCTTATTTTCTCTATCTATTGTGATTGATAGTTTTGTTGGTTATAGTTACCTGGGCTGGCATCTGTGGTATCTTAAAGTCTATAGAAGAAACATCTTTACAGGCCTTTCTTTTAGAGTCTCGATTGAGAGGCCAGGTGTAATCTAATAGGTCTCACTTTATATATTATGTGATCTTTTTCCCCTTGCAGGTTTTAATAGTCTTTCTTTGTTCTGTATGTTTAGTGTTTGACTAGTATTGACAAGAAAATGTTCTTTTCTGGTCCAGTCAGCCTACTTGTTGTTCTGTATGCTTCTCACACTTTGACAGGCATGTCCTTCTTTAGGATAGAAAAAATTTCCTTTATGATTTTATTGAAAATATTTTCTGTGCCTTTAACATTTTTTTCCTTCCCCTATTTTTATTATTCTTAGATTTGATGTTTTTATTGAACTTCAGATTTTCTGGATGTTTTCTATCATCAGGATATTTTTAGATTTAACATTTTCTTTGACTGGGTGACTATTTCTTCTATTGTGTCTTCAATGCCTGAAGTTCTCTCTTCCATCTCGTGTTTTGTTGGTGAGGTTTGGCTCTGAGGTTCCTTTTGAGTTTCTATAGTTTTCACTATATATTTCCCTCAGTTTAGGTTTTATTGATTCTGTTTCCATTTTTAGATTAAGAATTTTATTCACTTTCTTCCACTGTGTTTTCATAGACATTTTTATGTGATGTGTTAATTTCTTTTTAAATGTCATTATGTTCATAAAAGATATCTTAAGGTCTTTGTCTTATGCTGCAGCCATGTTGGAATTCTCAGGGTTTAGTTTAGTAGTTTCTGGACTCTAGTGAAAATATATTGTGCTGGCGTTTTATGTTTTTATGTTGGTTTCTAGGCATTTGGTTTGGGAAAATTATAGCTGTAGGTGCTGTTATCTGGTCTTATCTTTGTCAGGGAGGTTTTTAGATTGTTTATTTCTGTTGACCTCTCTGGTTCACAAAACATGGTAGACATATATTGCCTGCTAGGGAATTCTTCTGGGATACTAAAAAGTGTGACCATTGGTGGTTCCAGGTTAGATGTGTTTCTAGGCATTGGGTACTTAGGAACTTAGGAATGAGAATGGACTAGGGATGCTGTGGGTGTCCACAGGAGGAAGTAAAGCAGGATGCTCCACCAAGATGTACTTAGTCCCCTGGGAAGAGGCCACAACAAGTAGTCTGCTACAGAGCTGGGGATGGGGCTGGATAATTGAATTTGAAGAAGAGAAGCAAAAGTGAAGACTTGAAGCTTGCCTACCTGCATGCTGCACTGGCCTACTTGCTTTTATGGCAAACTTGACTGGTGGGTTCCCAGAGTGACTGCTGATGTTGGGGGATGGGATGAGTTGGGGGAAAGAATGTTGGAAAAGATTTGCTTGATCCACTGAATATGGGGGCAGAGGAGAGGGAGGTTGCAGCAGCTGATCTGCAATAGAATGGAGCTGATATTGTTCATCTGCATGCTGTAAATAAACTGTTTTTGCCTGTGTTGGGTGCCACAGAAGTAGGTGGGGAAATTAAGGTTCAGGTTCGAGAAGTACTGAGTCAGAGAGACTCCATCCAAAAGAATCATGTAGGACCCAGATGAGCTAGGGGCCACTGGCCACATGGCAGACAGATGAATGGAAATGGGTTGAATCAAGATGAGTTAGCTAGCAATGTGCCTGAGACATATGCCAAACAGAATGACATTAATATGTCTTTGAGTCTTTTTTTTTGGGGGGGAGGAAGCGGCCACCTTGGGCAAGTCAGACCTCTGGCCCAGATGAAGTCAGAAACCTTTTACAACAATTGAGTGATTGGATTTGGAGAGAAGTGAAGATCCAATTAGTCTCCCTGCTTTTCTGACCTGAGTGGCCTCTGGCTTGGGAATGCCTACTGAAGTTGAAGCATGAGATTGTGAGGTGAGTAGGGGGAAGGATGCTCAGAGAGGAGGATCTATGTGCTTCATTAGAGATGGGGGTGGGAGGGGGGCGATCTGCAGCAAGTGGTCTGCTACAGACCCGAGGATGAGGTGGGGAAATAGATTTGGAGAAGAAAAGGGGAAAGATTGGCAGTTAGCCTTCCTCCCTCCCTCACCATAGTGGCCTAGATTTCCAGGGAATAAAAAAGTATCTACTGTCAATAAGAGAGAGAGAGAGAGAGAGAAAAAAAAAAAAGAACTGTCTTCTGTGTGAACAAAGATAAGGTACCACACTAGGGAAGGAAATAATTTCCAGTTTTATCCCAGAAACTAATAACTTGGCATTCATAGAAGAGATTTAAATTCCTGTGAAGTATAAAGCTTCTCAAACAATCCCAAGCCCATTTTCCTGAGTCTGCTGCCTACTACTGTAGCATCAGAGGTTTAGAAATTGGTCTTCCTTAAATGAACCTTGAGAATCTGCTTGCCAAGCAATGAGCAAAAAAGTAAAAACACAAAGCATACTATAAAATAATGTATTTAGTATTTTTCTTGAAAGAATTTTTTTTACTATAGAAACAGCTCTCTGAAAAGAGGGACTGATGGTTTCTTATTTTATCAAACACAGTCCATGATCTTCAACCAAGATTTCCCTTTCATGTTTTCTGTAGCATGAATCCTATTGGTCTTAATAAAACCCTCTAGCCAGATGTTAGGGTAAATGCTGAAGATCACAGGAGACAGCCACTAAAGAGACTTCTCCCCTCTAAAAAAATACTCCAGCCAAATGAGGGGAGATCCTGTTTCTATGAATCCTCAGACTGAAAGGGACTGAGCTCCTGTTTCCTCCCACTTCATAGTCCTTCACTGGCCAGCCATATCACTTCCTGTCTTGACCTCCCTAGTGCTGGGATTAAAGGCATGAAAGCCTCCCAAATGCTGGGAGCAAAGGCATGAGATAGAAGTGCTGGGATTAAAGGTGTGTGCCACCACTGCATGACCTCTATGGCTAACTAGTGGATGGCTTTGCCATAAGATTTTCAGGCAAGCTTTATTTGTTACAGCATACACAAAATATCACAGTTTTTCATTTCTCTTTAATATAAACATAAATGGACTAGATGACTGCATCTTTTGTTAGGACCTTGCATCTCAAATCCAGATTGAATTATACTTGGTGTGGCTATTACCGGCTCTTCACATTTGTTTTTCTTTTATATATATTCATTCAGACTATACTAGCTGAGCCATGTAACACCAGGGTAAAAGGCCTGACAAAACTGACCGGTTAGAAAGAAATGAGTTAGAGATTCAGTTTGTGTATTTTGCTCAGTTTGTAGAATTGGGAATGCAGAGATGAAAATAGATGCCAGTAACAGAGAAGCTCACATAGGACATGTAAATTGTGACTCAATCCTTAGATTTTGTACTACCATTTTAAGTTTTCTGTCCCACATTGATATGAAGGAGAAGTTCCTTAACTTCAGACTCTAACCTACTACACTGAGACTCATGTTTAGCACTTCCACTGAGGTCATCTATTTATATAACAACCAACCAACATGTACTTTCTTATCCTTGTCAAACAAATGAGATAAATTAACTTATAAAATAATATAGGTATTTTAGATGTATAGGCATATGCTATAAGTGAGCATATCAATCAAGTTAAATGATGAACTATCTCTATATAGTTAACATGTTTGAGATTTATAATTTCTTTGCAAATATTAGATAACAGATCATCATCACCAGGCTGAGGATTAATGTCTAAAATGTGCTCATTGCATGGCTGGAATTCACTATCACTTGCCTCTTCTTGCCTATGTCGATCACACTTCTCTCTTTTATGAGTTTAACTATTTTAATTTCCTTATTTAAGATCATGCAATATTTATCTGGCTTATTTTTCAGCATCCGTGAGGTAAAAGATGGCAAGATCTAGAAGGAAGTTTCTCTGTCCTGCCTCACTCTACAATCCAGATGAATCTCTCCCACCTGAGGTCCTGCAGCTACTTATACTTACTCAGAGGCTTATATTAATTACAAAGTGTTTGGCCTAAGGCTTAGGCTCATTACCAAATAGCTCTTATAACTTAAACAACCCATTTCTATTAATCTATGTCCTGTCATGTGGTTTCTAGTCATTACCTGTTCTCAAATCTCGCTTCTCTAAGAAGCTCGCAGCATCTGCCCTGCCTCTTCTGTGTCTTTCTTGGATTTCCCACCTGGCTGTATCCTGTCTTGCCATAGGCCAAAACATCTTTATTAATCAATGGTAGCAACACATACTCACAGTGTAAAGAAAGACCATCCCACAGCACCAAGGTTTCTTGTTAATGACTGAATACTATTTCATTGTATATATACAACCAGCTGTTGGATTGAAACATGTTTATTCTATACTGTAGAATGAGTTTCCGGCCCAGCCTAGTCCCAAGATCTGGACCTGCTCACTGCTTCTAAGGCCTCCCCCACCAAAAAATAATTCAGACGCTTATATTAATTACATTCTGCTTGGCCGATGGCTTAGGTACATTGCTATCTAGCTCTTCCATCTTAATTCAACCCATTTCCATTAATCTATCTTGACACGTGGCTCCTGGCTTACCTGTGTTACTTTACATGTTGATTCTTGGGCAGCTGGATGGCGTCTCTTGACTCTGCCCTCCTATCCCTATCTATGCTCCAATTTCCCTGTCTACTTCTGAGATGCCTGTCAGAGGCCAAAACAGTCTATTAAAGAATGGGTATTCATAGCATACAGAAAGACATTCACTTCACCATCTCTTTGCTATCATGAAGTGACAAACGTAGAAAAACAGAGCCTTCTTTCTGATCTTGATTTCTTCTGCACATATATCACAAGTGGAGATTTTAGGGTTATAAGGTATTTTGTATATATTTATGTTTGTGAGTCTATATACATGTGAGGCTATAAGAGTACATCTAATTTCCTGGAGGTGTTCGAGGATGTTAGAGCTGCCTAAGATGGGTGTTAGGACGTGAAGTCTGATCCTCTACAAGAGCAATACATGTTTTAACTAGAGAGCCACTGTTACTCCCTGTAATTGTAATTTTTACCATTCCATAATGTATGAGGTTATTTTGATTTGCATTTCCTATAGACACACTGGATATCCTTTTATATTCTTGCTATTTGATTTCTTCTTTTGTTATTTGGATTTTTTGCCTAGTTTTAAATTACTTGCAAATATTGAGTTGGTTAAGTTCCCTATATATTTACTGTATTAACTGTCTGGAGGGTGAATGATTCATATTATTCATTGTGCTGACTTTTCATTTTGACTATTCTTTGCTACTAGAGCTTCATAGTTTGGTGCAATCTCTACTACTTTTTTTGCTGTTCTTATTTTCTACTCTTGGATTCTTGACACCTTTGCTGAAGGTTAAGCAAATATGTAGGGTTTACTTCTGGGCTCTCCATTCTGTTCTGTTCGCTTTGTGTTTGATTTTGTGCCAGTGCCATGGTGTTATAATACAGCATTCAAATGTAATTCGAAATAAGAACATGTAAGTACTTCCAGGCTTCTCTTTACTTCAAATAGCTTGGGCTAGTTGAAAAGTTTAATAGTTCCATATGAAAATTATATTTAAATATTGCCATTGGCATTCTGAGGAAGACTGTTTTGACTATGGAGATCACAACATGGTACAGACATTTAACAATGCTAATTCTTCCACAGCCCCTGAATTAATGTGTCTTTGGTTCAAATCTTTAAATTTATCAATATTTTATAATTTTCATCTCTAATTTCTGAATATATTATACAAAAATTTTATTTATATAAATGTAAGTGGTATTGCTTTCTAAGTTTTCCTATATAGGTCATTGTGATGTTGAAAATGACACAGATTTTTGTATTTTAATTTTTTTACTTCATTGAATTATTAGCTCTATCTACCCATTCCTGGATAGATTTTTATAATTTTCTGTCTATATGATCATATCATCTCAAATATAATTTACATCTCATTTTCACATTGGATACCTTTAAATTTTGACTGAGACTTTCAGGAGCATGCTGATCCTAACAGAGCAGGCATTTTGCCTCCTAGGTTTTATAGAAAACATTCTCAGTTTCTCCTCTGAGAAAACTTCATTACACTTTGTGTCTTAAGTCTCCAAAGGGGCTATATGTTTTAAAGGGCTGTTTCTCAGAGTTGAACCCTTGGGAGGCAGTGGGAGCAAGAACTGAGATCAAATGAGATGTGTAAGCTCCTTAAAGAGACTGTGGGACACTCGTCCCTTCCCATCTCTCTGGTATCCTGGGCAGGAGGTGATTCAGCTTTGCTCTATTACAAGTTGCCCCACATAAGTGAGTTTCATCATCACAGGCCCAGAATCAAAAAAGAAAACAAAACAAAACAAAACAAAAAACCAAAAAGCTTCCCTAGCCCGGGATCTCTAAAGCCACAGGCTAAAATGAACCTTTTATCTTTTAAGGTTATTGCCTATGTTTTGTTATCGAAATGGGAGACACAGTTTCCCTGGACCTCTTTTATTAAAAAAAAAAATCTGCTAAATTTTGACAAACACCTTGAGTGACAAACACTCTACTGAGTGATCATCATATACTTTTGCATCCCATACTG
Source organism: Sigmodon hispidus (assembly GCA_004025045.1). Lineage (NCBI taxonomy): Eukaryota > Metazoa > Chordata > Mammalia > Rodentia > Cricetidae > Sigmodon > Sigmodon hispidus. Next base: position 78,239 of record PVIH01003496.1, read on the forward strand.
ATTCTGATCTATTATAGTGGCTGATATTTTTTTCCATACTGAATTAGCATTGTATCCAAAAGATACATATCACTTAGTCCTAATGTGTGGTTCTTTTTTTTTTTTCAAGGTTTTGCCTGTTTATTATTATGAACAAAGAAGTCACACTTTCTATCCTTGTATATCCTTATTCAAGGTCCCTTCCCCCTCCCACCACATCAGGTCATTTTTTTTCTCCACAACTCCCCATCCCCTCCCTGGGCAGGCTGCAGATAGTTCCATGGTCCCACTGTCCCAATATTGCTTAGTTCAGTCTCCACTCCTGGCAGATCCAGTTTTGTCCCCCCTCCCTCAAGAGTGAGTCAGGTGTTCCTCTAGGGGGAGTGGGATCTGATGAGTCAGTCCAGGGTGTTTCTGATCCCAAGCTGTTCAGAGGTTGTGGTTTGCAGCTTGACTTGGCTTTTTTCTTGTTTGTTTAGAGACTACTAATGAGTGAATACATCCCCTGCTTATCTTTCTGAGTTTGTGATACCTCTCTCAGGAGGATATTCTCCAAGTCCATCCATTTGCCTGCAAATTTTAGGATATCATTTTTTCTTACTGCTGAGTAGTACTCCATTGTGTAAATGTACCACAGTTTGTTAATCCATTCTTCAGTTGAGGGACATCTAGGTTGTTTCCAGGTTCTTGCTATTATGAATAATGCTGCTATGAACATAGTTGAGCTAATGCCTTTGGAGTATGACTGTGCATCTTTAGGGTATATACCCAGAAGTGGTATTGCTGGGTCCTTGGGGAGATTGATTCTTAATTTTCTGAGAAACCACCATACTGCATTCCAAAGTGGCTGAACAAGCTTACACTCCCACCAACAATGGAGGAGTGTTCCCCTTGCTCCGCATCCTCTCCAACATAGGCTGTCATCTGTGCCTTTTATTTTAGCCAGTCTAACAGGTGTTAGGTGGTATCTCAAAGTTTTGATTTGCATTTCTCTGATGGCTAAAGATGATGAGCACTTTTTCAGGTGCCTTTCAGCCATTCGTAATTCCTCTGCTGAGAATTCCCTTTTTAGATCTGAACCCCATTTTTTGATTGGGTTATTCAAGGTTTTGGGCTCTAGATTCTTGAGTTCTTTATATATCTTAGAGATCAGTCTTCTATCACTTGTAGGGTTGGTGAAAATCTTTTCCCATTCTGTAGGCTGTTGTTTTGTCCTCTTGACAGTGTCCTTGGCTTTACAGAAGCTTCTTAGCTTCAGGAGATCCCACTTATTGATTGTGGTCTTAGTGTCTGTGCCACTGGTATTATATTTAGGAAGTGGTCGCCTGTAACAATTCGTAGAAGTGTATTTCCCACTTTCTTTTCTATCAAGTTTCAAGTGGTTGGGTTTATGTTGAGGTCTTTGATGCACTTGAATTTGAGTTTTGTGCAAGGTGTCAGGCTTGGATCTATTTGCATTTTTCTACACACTTCCATCCAGCTATGCCATGTGTGGTTCTTTTAATGTCCTCATGGCCAAAGTCATAAGAGTTTGTCAGAGGCATAACAGGGTTAGAAAATTAGGACAGTGGTAGAGCATTTTCCAGTTGTAGACATGCATGCAGTACATAGGTTTGAAGTAGTTCCAGTGAGGGTTACAGGGCCCCAGGCACCTGGAGTGCATTAAGGTTACAAGGGACCATATACAGCAAAAGCCATGTGGACTCGTAGATGTTGGGGCAATTTTGTGGGTCTCTGTGACAAAGAGTAATGGACTCTTCTTAAGAGTAGATGTCTGTACAACAGTGTCTGGTCTCCACTGGTGTCCATATAGCAGCAATTAAAACCCTAATTGCATACTAAAAATAAGTGAAACTATGTATCGATAAAACATATACATATTCAAAATACGTCAAAAGTTGGAAATAGTTGTCAATAAACTGGAAGGATAAACCATTCTGGTCACTGGATCTCTTGGTAATAAAAGGAAACATGTTACACACATGGACAGATCTTGAAAACATCATGTTTACTTGAAAGAACCCAGACAAGTTACACACAGCATAATTCCATTAAATGAAATATGCAGAAGAAGAAAAGAGAAAGCAGATTGGTCCTTTCCAAGAGCTTGGGGGAGGGCAGCAGGAAGTGGTTGCTAATCATAAAGAACCTGTTTTGGGGCTAACAAAAACTATTTGAATTTTGTGATTATGGTCTTACAGCTCAGGGAACAGTAAAAACTACTAAACTGCACATTTCAAGGGTTAAATCTCAATAAACTATTAGTAATTAAGTACATTACCAGACCTGTGCATTTACTCCTGACTTTTACTCTCTCAAGTCAGGCTGCACGTCTTCCTCCCAGGACTTCCTGATCATTCACACTAGTCCATTAAACACTCACAGAGAGCTGAAGACCATTTTATATTAATCCCTTGTCACCATATATATCCAGAAATCAAACTTAAGAAAAAAAGAAGACTGGAAATATTGCAGAAAATTATTTTAAGGTGTGTTACTTTTGTTTATGCTGGGAATATTTGTTTTAATGATGCAAAGATGTGTTGCAATTTTTTCTTTGCATTTGTTTAACTCTGTAAAGCTGTGTTACTTTGCCTGTCTAAAACACCTGTAAAGTACAATTAGAGAATAAAAGGAAAATGTCCAGAAGGAAAATATATATGGATAATTTAAAGTTAATAAAAGATTACAAGAGAATTGTCAAGATAAATCCAAGAATTTGTTTTTTAAAAAATATGTATTTATTTGAAAGCTGAGTGACAGCCCCTTCCATGCAAGAACAAAAACAACCCACTACAGGAAATTATAACTAGTAAAACCAGGAAGAATTTCATGTCAATGATACATTTTATTTCTTCACTAAATTTAACGTTTTCTTTCCTAAGTTTCTTGGGATTTTGTTTTTTGTTTTGAGATAGGGTCTCACTTGTTGCCCATGCTAGCATCGAAGTCAGTAATCTTCCTATCTCTGCTCCCACCTTTTAATTTTAAATGGAAAAAATACATTAAATATATCTTTACATTTACAGAGAAATGTCAGTTTTCTTTCAAATTAAGTCTAGTGATTATTTAATTTATATTAAATAAATATAGTACAATGAGAAGAGAATAAATCATTTGAACTTATTTCTATAAATAATGAAGTATAATTAGTTCTTCAAGGTGTTACTTTATAAACATGATATAGCATAAAAACCCATAGCAATGAAGCAATGAAGAACTAACTATTCTTCTCCCAGGGACCAGGGGGCAGACAGAGTGATTGCCAATGCTACATTTCTAGGAATTTGCTCTCATCCTTCAAACATGCCAAATCCAGCCCACAGCAGAAACTTTCCAGAATACCAGTTTCTGAAATCCCCTTTGTGAGAATAGAACTTTTTAAATTGGATTATTCTTTCCATCAAACCTTTTTTCTTTTTTTCTTCTTTTTGAGAGGAAGTCTGTGTAGCCCTGTATGGTCTGGCACTCACAATATAGACCAGGCTGTCCTTGAACTTACAGAAATCCTTCTGCCTCTGACTAAGTACTGAAATTATAGGTGTGTTCCATGCTTGGCCAAAGACTAATTTTAAATTGATTTAATTTTAGCTTTTCATTTTTCCTAAAGTAAAATACAGTAATTTCCACTCAGGCTGTGGAATGTATGTGTACATTTTTGTGGTTTTGTACATGTGTGTCAAAGTCAGAGGTCACTAAGTATGTTCTGTAGTTACTAGCTAACTTATCTTTTGAGCCAATGTGTTTTACTGAACCTAGAACTCCCTGATTCAGCTGTGTTACTCTGTCAGTGAGCACAGGATCTTCCTCCTCCTCCCCTTCTTCCTCCTCCTGATGGAAGGGATGTTCAGATTCCCAGCACTGGGATTACAGGGGAGTGCTGCTGTACCCAGATTTCATGTGGATGCTGGGAATCTGATCTCAGTCCTGCTCAAGTGACAAGCACTCTATCAACTGATCTCCCCAGTCCTTGGATGTGGATGTTTTAAAAGAGCATTATTCATGTTAACCTTAAAAACACACTGTGCGAACCATTATAACTCCTACCAGAGAACTCAGCACCCAAAAACTGCAAAATTTTGTTAGCCTTTGTCCAAATGCATCTTAGAATGCCATTTGGGAGTGTGGTATAGAACATCAGAGCTAGAGAAGGAAGGAGTAGTGGCTACAGTAACATGTTCTGAGGTTAGAATACTGTGGAAACCCATGCTGATGGCCAACTTTCTAGTGTTGTTCCCAAGTCTGCAACACTGTCCATTCCTAGCATTTTATCAACAGCTCTCTGGGAAGGGGGATACGTACATGCATGAGTGTGTGTGTGTGTGTGTATGTGTGTGTGTGTGTGTGGTAAGTGGACATGAGCAATGAGATAATTAGGTCTATGTGCCTACATTCATTTTATAGAATGTTGATTCTTATCCACAGGACATGGTTTGGTGACTACTTTACACTTCCTGGAGCAGCCAAGCAAACAGAACTCAAGTGACTCAGCTAGAAAATAGCAGAGATGAGAAGGAATCCTAGACAAATGCTGTTACTCATGATGCTCACTTTGATATAATACAGATTGCCAAACTGAAATGCTTTGACATGTTTAAAAGTTCTATTATGACATAACATAAAGGTATGCCATCTAATGTCATAATTTAGTGTCAGATTTAAATGGAGTATGAGTCAACCTTTTTTCTTTTAAAATAAAATGATGGAGTCAACAAAAAATCATTTCCTTATAGTCAACTCCTCAAGCTTCCAACAGTTACACGTTTCATTCCCACTTACTCCCCCCTTCACTCTGGTAAAATGGTAATCAATTTCTTTGCATTTTTAAAGTATCATTGGCTTCATGGGCATGTTCGGTGAGGAGAGACACACATTTTATTAATCTACTACTAGGTTTAAGCACCTGCTACATTAATTTCTTCATAATCCCTTTAGAGTATGAATGCTAGTTGCCTGGATGGTAATAATACCTATGAAAGTACCAGAGGTAAGATTACAATATAGTTCTTTTATTTTTATTTTTAGTTACTACATGCTTACCAACACAGGGGGCTTTATTTATTCTGTTTGCATCAAAAATGTATTTCCCTAGAAGAAAATATTGTAAATAATTCAACACTAAAATATTAGCTACATTTTGAATCATCCATGGTCTCTTCTAGTAAACTAATCTAGCTGTTAGACATTCAGATAACTCAGCTAGTCTTCCAGAGGAGTGAATGCATTGTAAGTTTTTACAAAAAAAGATAGTTTTTAGGACCTAAGAAATACAACAGCCTCTTTTGAAGGGGGGGAGTAGATAATATTGATTAAAACAGGTTTAAATTCTTGAATTCATTGCCGCAGAGAATATCTTTTTGCTTATTACTGGTAACGAGTGCTGATTTTAATTAAATTTTACCCAGATAAGATAACCAGCCAAGCAAGTAAAAACAAAATTAAAAGGGAATAAAAGTGTGAGAATATTCTAGAAAAAAACTCTTCTTCAGTTTGTCAGTAATGACGAGAGCACATGTGACAGGATAGCCTTGTTACAAACTGAAAGATGTAACTGTGTTGCAGAGTTTTGACACTGGAAACAGTACATTCTCTCTAATAAAGGCTATGATATGATTATTTACCATTTGAAGGAATATGCTGGGTTGAGTCTGTTACTCAGTGAACACCTGTTTTAAAGAAAGGCATACAAATACAGATCACATCAAACGCTTTCATTGAGAGAGAGGCTGACTTATACAGGTCATGGTGGATGGTCTCAGAAGCTTTCCTGTGTATGAGAAACAGAACTACAGGCCTTTTTGTATAAGTTCCTGTACATCTTGTCCATGCTGTTTTCAAAGACAGGTCGGTGGGATTTCCCCTTAAAAGAGCCTGTTCTGTTGGGCCAGAATTCACCATCATCCAAATGGAGAGAGCCACGTGGCCGCTGAAAAGAGCTATAAGAAAAGATTTTTTTGAAAAAAGGTTAAAACAATGGTGCATTGAAGTTCAAGGTTCTGTAACTTCAAATATTTACTGAGTACTTTAAAGACTTGACTCTCTACAACAAAAAGCTAACCTGTTCACATGAACCCATGAAGAAGAAAATAAAAAAAACCTGTGTTAGAGTTTAAAAGAAGCTTGGAAGTTAGAGAGAGGTACAGCAAGGTATAAGTAGTACAAAACCCAGACATAGTAGCATAGACTTTTAATCCCAGAACTCAGGAGGCAGAGGCAGGCAGATCTTTGTGAGTCCAAGGCTAGCCTAAGTTAGTAATGTCTTAATATAATGAGACCTTGAAACAGCATACATAACTGTCAGTGTAAGAACAGAGCCTCTAAAGCTAGAATTCTTTGTAATATCTTGGGTAATTAACTTTTTAGTTTAATCCTCCACCGCTATATTTTTATATAATTGTTTGTATCACTCAAGAGAATAGAAATATAGTACTTGGTGTAATATTTATCTGGGACAAAGAAGTGATTATGATACATTGAGTTAAGTACTTTCTATATGCTTGTCAGCAAGCTGATAACACTTAAACGTAGATGTAGAAATTAATGCTTAATGAAAGCCAAGCCTACTGGTTCATGTCTGTAATTCCAATGACTGGGAGATGGAAAATTGGGTCAAAAACCCCACCCCATTTATAACAATACATTTATATATAAACATTATTAAATACATAAACAACATATATATATATGAGTTTCAACAGAAGTACATTGCATGAATTATTAAATGAAAATTTCAGTTCCAGGCATCTCCCTACAAGTTCTTGGTTAAAGAGGCCTAAAAGGCATCCAGAATAACATAGGCCATTGCTCTTGGATGCCCACCAAAACAAGAGAGTAAGACTCAGGATATGAGCAAATCTACATTGGCTGACTAGGAAACCTTTTCTCTGATGGCTTGCTCATATACACAAGGTGCTATGCAGGCTTCTGGGGGAGAAAGACACAAAGGTCTTGCCCATCACTTGAACACTACCTGCTACAACACCAACTTGCATGGAAAGATGTGCCCACTGGTACAATAAGGACATGATGGTTTTGGAGGGAACTAACTGCCTTCTAATTAGATATTAGCCCCCACCTCCACAGGAAGAATTTTATGTGTAATACTGTGAACCTCATGGAAGTCTATACCAGAGAGGTCCCAGGCCCTAGGAGAAACCTACTGTTACTGTTTTGTTACAGGTTGTGCTGTCTAATTGCCTTCTAAGTATTTATGTATACTTAGAGATTGTTCTCAGTTTTGGTCAAAGAAGATTTTTGCAGTGGGTAGTGGTTAGTGCAGAGTGAAAGCAGGTCAAAGTATTGAGAATAGGCAACTGTGAGTCCTCAGAGGTGGGTAGATCAACTGTATCAACCTCCCCTCCATTCAAGGCTCAAGGAGCATCACAACTTACAGGGCAGAAAGAATCTAAGAGTTGGAGAATGGAGAGGAAAGCTGAGCAATGCTGACTTGGGGACATGATATGGCTGTTGGACACATCATCTCACATTAATTTTGGTTACCTAAACAAGACCTGTGCAAGATTCAGCCAGTCAAAATTTCAGCACAGATCAGGATGAGACCTCAGTGCTCCACCCTTTGAAGAGGACTTCCTAGTAACTGAAGGCTTTGAGTGAGAAAGTCACTCTACTTTGGGGACATGGCTACTGGTATGTTGCCCTACACCAGTGTATAGTCCTGCAGCCATACACATATGGCAAGCACTAATAGGAATCAGAGAATTCTGATTAGTAACAAAAAGAACAAATGAAGTTTGGAGAAAATTTGGATGGAAAGTACCAGAGGAAGCTGGAAAGGAGATTAATGGTAGATAGATACACTTAAAAAATATATTGTACCAATATATGAAATTTTCAAAGAATAAGATTGTTTTTTTTAAAACACCTTTGCCAAGTCTTATCACTCCTATATTGACACAACAAGCACATTTCTGTTATTAGCTTTGCACAAGAAAACTGTCTAGACATTTCCATATAATTTTTTCATATAATTTTTTTTCTAGCACTCCTATTGTTACTTAAAACACTGTTTTTATATTTGAGTCATATACAGGGAAATCACAGACAAATACATTGGTGGAAAAAATTGCCTGTATCTCAAACCTGTATAAATAGATCTTTTAGGGGATACAAATAAAAAATGAAGAAATAAAAGTATCCCAATTTACAAGTAATATTTGATCCATAAAAGACCACCAAAATTTTTCTACAGCTGATAAACACAATCAGTAAAGTATCAGGATACAAAATCAACATACAAAGTGCAGTAGGCTTTCCTACATACCAAGAACAAACACACTAAGAAATAAATAAGGCAAACAATCCCATTCCCAGAAGCCTCAAAATATCTTGGAATAAATCTAATCGAGGAAGTAAAATACTTGAACAATGAGAATTTTAAGATACCAAAGGAAGAAACAGAAGAAAATGCCAGAAGATGAAAAGAGATCCCATGCTTATAGATTGGTAAGATTAATGTTGTAAAAATGGCCATCCTACCAAAAAAAAAATCTATAAATTCAATGTAGTTCCCATCAAAATTCCAATTCATTCCTCACAGAAAAATAGCAAAATTCATATGAAAATGCATAAGGCCCAGGATTACCAAAACAATCCTGAAAATTGAAAACATTGCTGGTGATATTACAATGGTAATAAGAAGAACACAGTACTGGTATGAAAAGACACATTGATCAATGGACTAGAACTGAGTAGCCATATACATAGCCACATTGCAAAAAAGACAACTCCTTTAGCAAACACTCTCAGTCAGGCTGTATAGTCAAATGTAGAAGAATGAAACTACATCCTCATCTCCCACTCTGCCTAAAGCAACTCCAAATGGATCAAAACATCACCATGAGACCAAATACTTTGAACCAGTTAGAAAGTAGGGAAAGCTCTTGAATTTCCAGGCACAAGCATTAAAATTAAGTGACAAATAGGATGCCATGCAACTAAAAAGAGCTCTCTCTGTTATATGCTCTGAAGCCCAAGACTGAATGACTGTGACGACTCTTATCCCTCTGGAACTATAAACCCAAATAAATTTGTTCTTCTATAAGTTTCCCTGATTGTGTTGTTTTATCTCAGGAACAGAAAAGTAATACAATACATAAGTAATACAATATAATGTATAACTTAGAGAATCTGAATTGAGAAATATTTCAAGATGCTAGTGTGCTTGGCACTTTAAAGTTGTAATACTGGAGCTCATAAGATTGCAGGTATTTTAGATTGTAAGATATAAATGCCTTGTCATAAAACTCAATAATGGTTTCTATCAAGCAAAAACCTCAAGGAATAAAACATGCAGAAAAGTTCTGAGCATGTAGTTTATGCTGTAGAGGCTAGATGGCTGGCTGGCTGGTAGGAAGGAAAAAAAATTCAGTCTTGAGCTTCAGAACATATAACATGGAGAGATTATTTTATACCCTGATAGCATTGCTTTAAAGATACTATTCAAAGGTGTGTTGCAGGACATGTATTTGTGTTGTTGCTCCAAGACCACCAATGGAGTTGGTTTGGAAGGCAGGATTCACACAGAGGTTTCTGTTGGACTCAGAGGAGCTAAATGGACACACAAGAGAAATAAGGAGGGGCCAAAGAAGATGTGCAGCTCTTTCTGGACACACAAGAGAAATAAGGAGGGGCCAAAGAAGATGTGCAGCTCTTTCAGCCAGGGAAGCTTGGAGAGTAGAAGTGGCTGATCTTTTTCTCTGTTGCTCTGTGGGTATATCAGGTTTAACCCTATATAACTCCTGGCCATTTTTCATTAATAAATCAAGAATCCACTTTAAAGGTGAGTCTTACAAACCATTATATGTTCTGATAAGATTTGGAAATGCTTCTCACAAATTAATATGTACAGCAGTTACAGAGTCACTGCTGTAACTCAGGGTGCTGGCCACCCCCCCCCAAGTTTCCATAGAATATACCTCAGGTAGGGCCTTGACTTTGAATCTCAAAGCAGAAGATGTTAATGTTAGTAACATGAACCACATTTTGGGCAGCACTCAAAGACATAGTCTCTTAAACACAGTCAATAAATGGAGGGAGAAGATGCTATGTTGCCATCCTTCTTTCAAGCATTAGCCAAAAATCTGTGCAGATGAGTGTATTGAAGACTAGTTACTTCTAAGTCACTTTGTTTTCTTCCCTGAGGAAAGTACTCAGAAAAATGATTTTCTAATAGGAAAAGCTTTCATGATTTGCTGTAAGAAGGTGCCTGTCTCTTAGTCTCACTTAACAGGAAGCACATGAATTGTAACTAAAACTAAAACTAATCACTTGAGAAGCTTCCAGGGCAAAATATTCAAAACCATCCTGTAACTGAATCTGAAGCCCTGCCCATTCCATCCTGTTGGTCCAAGGATGTGCACAAATGCTGAGTACTGTAAGGGGTCACCAAAAATGAGCACAGAGCATTTTTAGTAGTTGCTCAGCTCTCTTATTTAAAGCTTCAGAGGATAAACACAACAGCAGGTCAACATGGACAGTGTTTTTGAAGTAATTTTCTACACTTGCTATATTAGAACTGTCCAGGGCATTTATTAATATACATTTTGGATTTTATCTCCATGTAGAAGGCACAACCTTTGGAGTAAACAGTTGGAAATCTGTATTTTTAAAAAACAACATTGTCAATTATTATTTATACAAAATTTCAAAGATCAGACCTTTTCCAGTGTCAAATCTACTTATTTCTTGCCCAAACTAGAATTATATTTATTTACCCCTCCAAAAAAAACTGGAGTAGTAATTTATAAAACAGTTGTATTAGTTAGGGTTTTTGTTGCTGTGGTAATAATCATGACCAAAAAGTTTGGTCATGAAAGGGTTTATTTCATTTTACACTTCCAGTAACAGCCCATCAGTGAGGGAAGTCAGGGCAGGAACCTGGGGCAGGAGCTGAAGCAGAGGCTGTGGAGGGGTGCTGCTCATTGACTTGCTCACTATGACTTGTTTGCTCAGACTTCTTTATCATACACGCTGGGACCATCAGCCCAGGAGTGGTACTACTCACCAAGGGCTATGATGGGCTCTCCCACATCAATCATTAAGAAAGCATCCCATAGGCTTGCCTGAACTGAGGTTCCCTCCTCTCAGCTGACTCTAGTGTGGATCAAGTTGGCAAAACACTAGCTAGTGTAGCAAAACTAAGGAAGAGACTTTTTCAGAAAGAACAACAAAGAGAAAAACTTTGCAGAAAGTGTAGGCTCTCTGAACCCTTTTCCTTTTTTTCCCTCACTGTTTCTCTTTCAAATTCATCTTTTCTGAACTCACTTTCCTAAGAGGCCAAGGCTATCATTTAACTGGGAGGCAGTGACTTTAGGGAAGGAGGTCACATCCATGTTATATGCCCATGTTCCTAGAGGTTCCAGCCAAGGTTATAACTGTGGTGCAAGCTCTCTAGCTAGAACAAAACATTCCACTTGATGGAGCATCAATATAAGTCACTAAGACATTTCACAATGAAAAAATCATACAGTACTCTAGCTCCACGGAGATCCCATGTCTCCAAGCTCCACAGGCATCTGCACTCACATACAGACATGCAGATATATAATTAGAATAAAACTAAGATTCAAATATAGAAAAAAAGATAAATGGGTTATATCTCTGCTGCCTATGATGAAGATCTCTGGCTACAGAAGCAAGTCCATACCTATATTCAGGGTCACTGTCATAGGCAGAGTCTCTATATAAAAGGCCTCTCTTCAGTTCCAGTTCCTCATCTTTCTCTGGGTCTCTTTCTTCCTGAAAAATTAAAAAAATTTCATTAATTAATTTTCTCACTGCTTCCAATATGGTGGTTATGATTATGTGAAAAATGCACCTTTCTGTTCTCACTATAAGAGATTGAATCAAGAATCAAGTGCTTAAACATCGGAGGACAGAAACTAACTTGAGAATGCATTATCATCTGATAACATTTATAAATAATTTCTCTTACTTTGATATTATAATTATGTCCTTTCCCTTTCTTTCCTCCAAATCCTCCCACATGCCCCACCTTGCTATCTTCCAAAACTATGTCTCTTTATTTCATTAACTATTGCTACATGCATATATGTAAATGAATATATTCCTAAACATAACAAATTTAATCTGCATATTACTTGTATGTATATCTTCAAAAAAGCACATGTTTTATTATAATTTAATGAGCACTAATTAGAAAAATTTAAACACTCAGTAAATATTTTATGAACAAAAAAATGGTAGTAGATATATCAAAATATGTAAATTAATAAAGCCATATACATTTTATAAGAACTCCAAAAAGATTATTTTTGCCTTCTAAAACATAAATAATACTTGAGAAAATTATACATACAAGTCATACAGTACTCTAGCTCCACGGAGATACCATGTCTCCAAGCTCCACATGTAAGGATGACTTACAAAGGATATGATTTACTGATAATGATAAGCCAAACTAACAAACCACAAAAGGAAAAACTGAAATGTGAGCTAATTGGGATAAAATACTTAGCCAAAGTTCCCATTCTTAACTTCTATTAGATACACATAAGAGCTTTGGAAACAAGGTCATCTGAGCTAGTTTTGCAAGTTACATTGTCTCAGTAAGTTGACATGTGTTTTCTCATATTAAGTATTGTTTTAACCTTAGCCATCACAACACTCCCTAGTCAACACAGACACCAATAAAAAGAGTAGATAATGAAAACACACAAGGAATAGCACTGATAGAGAAAGGGCCCATTCATTTCAGATAAGAAAACATATCAACACAGATTGTCATTAAAAATCATGTATTTTTTTTAATATGCTGATGGCAAAAATTGTCATAAGCAAAGGACACATTCATTGTCAAATGAACAATCAACAATAACAACCTTTTGGAAAATATACATACAAATTTAGATGTTGAGACTTTTGGATCTTAACCCTATGAATAATTTCATATATTTCTATTGGCACTTTCTTTTCCTCCATAGCATTTAAAGTGTTATATAGTTTTCTTTAAATTAGTACCTAAGTGAAAATTTTTAATATTTTAATTTCAACTTTTGCATTGTGTGTTTTTCTTGACTGGCATACACAAGGTAAGAGACTGAGAGGGAGAGAGAGAAGTGGAAGTGCTGGCTAAAAGGAGTGAGAGCACAGGGCTACAGAACTCTCATGGGGGGGGGCGATGAGAGCACAGTGCTAATACCACTCACATAAAGGTGAGAACACAGGGCTAACACCACACAGATAGAACGTGCCCACCTGGATCAAGGGCCCATGATGGAATTCTGACCCAAGAAACAAAACAGACATCATTACCAACATAACTTTCTTCTAGTTCTCAGACTACGAATAGGAATAATCATCTCATGTACACACACATACGCACACACACACAGCAAGATGGATCTACTGACTAATTCTACTTGGTATTATAATAAAAACTTGGAGTCAGATATTAGGGGAAGGCAGAAATATCAGAGAGATAAACAAACCACAGCCATTTCTCACCCAACCAACTCCTCAGGCTATCCCCACAAATCCTGATTCCATCTCTCCATCCTCAGTTCTCAACCCAAAGGGGATGTGACAGCCCAAGAGAAAAAGTCTTGCCTCCTCAACTTTATCTTTCTTTTCTCACCCATCTATCTCACTTCCTGGTTTAACTGTCTTAGTGCTGGGATTAAAGGCATGTGTTTTCCCAAGTTCTGGAAGCAGAACCAGGGGATCAGAGTGCTGGGATTAAAGGCATGTGCTACCACCACCTGGCTCTGTTAGGCCTTTAACTCACAGAGATGCAGACAGATCTCTGCCTCCTGAGTGATGGGATTAAAGGTTTAAGTCATCACTCCCTGCCCTTCAAGGCTTGGCTCTGTGGGTAACTCTGTCCTCTAATACGTCACACTATTTTTTATTAAATATACAATATATCACCACATGGATGTGACTAGAGTGACTAGAGAGATTTCTCAACAAAACAAAACAAAACAAAAACCAACATTTAAAGATAGAGCATCTCTGACTAGGGTGGGGGAAGGCAGGCAGGCACAGAAGAGTTACTTAGAATTTAGCTGGGTATGGTCCTTTTATCAGACTTCTAATCTACAGAAATACTAGATGATCAATTTAAGATATGTGGTAGCAATAGAAAGCAAACACAAACACAAACTCCCTCATAAAAACATATTACAGTAAACAACTATTTCTGTTGCAATCTAGGTAAGCTGGAAAAAAATAAGTACTTTTTAGGATATTTGGAGCAAACCTAATGAAGATTACAGATGTTCAGTTATCAGAGAGGCGATCCTTTCTAAAGTGGACTTCCGTGTACACCTCAATATTTCATTAAATATTTGAAGATTTGTGCAAGGACTAGAAGCTGAGGACCACAGTTAATGTTTGAAGAAAACTCAGTGCTAGGCACAGAGAAACCACAAAGACTTTTAATGATTGTACAATAATAGAAAATAAAATTTAAATTCTTTAACATTTTATAAATCCAACCAATTTTCAAAGCACAGCATGTGTTGATTCATAAAGCTTTCTGGGATATCAGGAAATAAATCTTATTCAAAACATCTGGAATCCAGAGTACAGTTGTCTACAGTCTAACAGTTTAAAATTGGGATCCCCTACAAGGTTGAGAGTCACTTCAGAGACAAGAAACAAATTAGTCAAAGCACTGTCCACACTTCAGTGGTCTCATTGAAACTGTTTATAAACTACAGACACTGATTAGCCAGGATTAAAATCCAGCCATGGCCATGAAACAAAGACTAATTTCTACATATGGGAAAAATAAGGAGAATATTTTATGAGTTTCCCAAGCATAAAGAAGTAAAATTAAAACCTAGAAAGTCCTCAAACATAGAAAAAAAAAATGTGAATGAATTTGCTGACTTCTGAAGCTTAGCAGGCTAACGACAGATAAATTAACCCCAAAATAGATAAATATCTAAGAAAACATGCCCTAAAATCAGGTACCTAACAGAAACATCACCAGAAAGATTGATAGAAAGCAGGTGATCCCTGAAGTCATGAAAATAATGGTGAACTGACACCCAACTATTTGCAAGGAGCATGCGCCTAAGGACACCTGACCTCTGAAAGCAGCCTGAATGGCCTTAGTCAGAGCAGTTACCAAATAGAGAAGGTTAAAAATACTAAACTAGTCATGCAAAAGATGTCCCAATAAACAGATACAGAGGGCACTCAAATAGTCACGTGCCATCTAGTATTATCTTGAGAAATGCACCATTAGTTTAGCGTGTATACTTAAACTAAACTAGTTATGACATTACCAGGTGTTATACTCACTGTGACCCCCTTGTCACATATGCAGAGCAACACTGACTGAAACACTGCCATGTAAATAACTTTCCAGTGTGGAGATGTAAAGAACTCTGAATTCAAGTATCTGGATACACATTTCTCTCAAACGGTCAAATGTCAGTTCACCACATCTGACAAATAGGAAAAAAAGACTCCGTCTATTGGTAAAGACCTAAAGGTTGTGTTTGAAGTGGGACTAATGCCACAAGTAGGGGGGTGAACTGGGATTGATCAGCACTCTGAATAAAAAGAAACTGGGCTATATCAAACTCAGTGTAGCTGGAAATCAGGTCCCTCCCTTTTGGATCAGAGTTATTAGCCCTTAAGCTCCCTGCCTGGGAGAGAAAAAAAAAAAAAACTCCTTATTCATGTAGAAAACCAAAAGCATTTTAAACATATACAGAACTTAATCTAAAAATAATCAATGCACCTAAAGCCTGGACACCATTGCCACTAAGGAAAAATAAAAAAGGCTAAGATGCAACACAAACACATCTTAAATACTGAATTTTAAGAGACAAGCACTTTATTTTACATGATTGATTAATATGATATGATCAAGAAAATTGACGGAAAGCTGGAAAACTGGAAATGTATTTAAAAATTTCAAACATATGTCCATGAAGATGAATAAAACATTTTAGAACTAAAAATATAGTCACTAAAATAAGCAACCTGATACATAGATGTAACAGCACATTAGAGTTAGTAATAGTCAAAATTAATTAAGTTTCAAAATAAATAGCAATAATAAAAGCAAGCATGATGATAAATACAAAGTATCCAGGGCTGGACAGATGCCTCAGCAGTTAAGAGCACTGGCTGCTCTTTCTTTTAGTTCTCAGCACGCACATAGTGGCTCACAAGTGTCTGAAGCTCTAGTATCCCATTATAGTCTCGACAGGCACAATGGTACACAGACATGCAGGCAAAACAATCAGATATAGAAAAAATAAGATATTATTAAAACTTTAAAAAAATTAAAGATACTTGTGAGGCAAAATCAAAAGTCTAAAAGTTTAGTTCAGCATCCAAACAGTAAAAATGAAGGAATCTTTCTAAGGCATACATGAAGGAAGAGACAGTGGGCTAGGACTCCTAAATATCCTGAATGAACATATTAAGCTGCTTTAACACCTGTCCTCAGATGTTTTAAAGCATGGATGAGGAAAGCTTAGGAACCAAGGTCAAAAGGCATTGTAAATTAAATATTCCTAATCCAAATTTAAAATGCTTCAATGTTCAAACTATTTTAGTGTCAACAAAGACATCAAAATGGAAAATTCCACACTGACTTCATAAAAATGGGTCAAATCAATTTATAGGGGTCTAGATTTTAAAAGGACTTAAGTTATTCTATATTAATCTTTAGGTGTTAGGTATAGTAAGTGTGTATGAAACATAAAATAAAGTTCATGAAAAGTACCTCCAATCCCCAAGACGCTGCCTTCCCCTCTGCTCTCACCTGTTCCTCTTCTCTCACTTACTCTCTCTCTCTCTCCCATATATATATGGGACGGACCCTGCCAATGGTGTCAGTCCTCCACCACTCTCCAAGACCCTCCACATCTTAAGTGGGACACTCTTATGTCTGTCAGCTTGATACACAGCCTTGACTCCTCGGGTCCACAGAGTCTGTGTGCTGACTCTGAGGAAAATCTTCCTAGATGATTTCACACCAGTGAAGCCAATTTCTTACTAAAATCAAAGCATCAGCTGTCCCATTGAAACAAAGATTTTACTTCCTCAAATTCTTAGTCGAAAATATCACATTAACAGCCCAATATATTCCCTCTGAGAGATCACAAGCCAGGCCTCCCTTTCTCTCAGCACTGTCTTCAAAGTTACCACAATAGTTCATTAAGTTTGGAACTCTCAACCCCAACGCTTCAAAATCCTTTGTCTTCCTCCCCCAAAACAGACCAAGGCAAAAGCACCATATGATAAAATCCATTACTGCAAAATCTCATTTTCTTGTACCAATCTGTATCCCAGTTTGCTTCTCTGTTGCTGTGATAAAACAGTGACCAAAACAACTTGAGGATGAGTTTCTTTGGTGTATAGGACACAGTCCATCACTGATGAAAGCCAAGGCAAGAACTCACAGCCCACAGCAGGCTGGCCCCTCCTACATTAATGAGCCTCAAGAAAAAGTCCTGATAGATATGTCCAGGGCAATCTGATGGAGGCAATGGCACAGCTGAGATTATCCCTTCCCAGATAACCTAGAGTTTGTATTAAGTTGGCAAAAACTAAACAGAATATTTGCAAATTAGACCCAATATATATGTAACAGAAGTTACTGAAGGAGGAGGCCAGGAAATAGAACAAACACTATAGGGTTATGTATGTTTTCACAAAAATTTAAAATAGATATAATAAAAGCCATAAAATAATCTGCAATAAGGAACACCACAATGTAAATGGTGATTAATAAACTTCAAAGATAAACACAGAGAAAGAAAATATCTGGAATTAAAAAAATATTTCCAACGGGCAAAATATTTCCAATAGAAATTCTATGTGGAGACAATCGCCTGTTTCACAAGTAAGCAAGAAATTTTGTACTTAGCCAAATTGATGGCATAAAGGCTACAGATACAAATATCAGAACTCACAGACATTGACCCCATGAGTTTGTCCATAGGAATCTGTTAAAACACTTTAGGCAACTAAAATGACTGGAAAAGACACCAAAAAATGATAATCAATTGTGAGCTCCAAATCCTTCCATGGAGCACTCTAAATGAGGATTATAAAGATGGTGCACTCTAAATGAGGATTATAAAGATGGTGCACTCTAAATGAGGATTCTAAAGAAGAGTGTTTAGTACCTTTGGAACATACTGTGAAAAATACATAGGTTATCAAATTTCCAGAAAGTGGAGACTGAGAAACACTTATAAGAAAATAAACTACTCAACAATTTCATCTTGATAATAGCTTGACATTTTGTCTTGAGACTAGTTTACTAACAAAACCAGTGAAGACTTGGGTGTTATACCATAATTCCAACCATTGCTTTGCCACTGAGAACTGAGTAAGGAAATACTCCAGATGAGCAGTAAGTCAATAATAAGACGTGGAGACAACAGCCTAAAGAAGTTCCATCTTGGCCAAAGTTGAGCTCATTTGAGCATCAGTACAGTCAATAGCTGAGAGATAAGATCAAATCGATAAATCGCACACAGAAAAGGAAAACATATGTGTGTTTGGAGATGTTAAAAGATAAAGTGTGCTTTGTTAGAAATATGTATGAGAGAAGATAGACAATTAGTAGCTCACACAAAATGACCCTTCAGAAATAAGCTGAATTTGGAGACAGGATCACCACAGACACCATGATCAGTCCTTGAGGTGGGAGAACAGTAAAAGAGATGGCATATTATTTCATAGACAACCTGATGGGGTCTTAAAGGGAAGGAGAGCCTTGACAATTAAAGAATACTTGCTGGTCTTCCTGAGGACTCAGATTTTATTCCCAGGACCTAAGTGGCTCACTACTCTCTAACTCCAGTTCCAGTGGAACCAATTGCCACTTCTGGCATCCCAGGGCTCCAGGTATGTGCACACGTGCAAAGACAAAGTACAGGCAAAACACCCATAAACCTAAACATATAAAAAAATAGCTTCATTAGGAGGAATAATTTAAAGTAAAAGATACTATGGGCAGAATGACAGTAGTCATAGAGAAGAAGCTTCAGTAAAATACCTGCCTGAAAATATCTGACTTGTATATCCTTTCATGGAATGATAGGATGCTCTACATCATGTGATTTAGTCTAGGGCAGCATACATAACAAGGACAGAGAAGCCAGGTACTGGGTAAGACTGGGTAAGCAACTGTAAACACTATACTACAGTAGAGGTTTTTGTGTCTCTAACCCAAAAAGGTGTATGTGGGCCTTTAGAAAAATTATAGATGCACTGTCTTCACACTGTGGGATCTGGACAACTAGTAATCATCATCTTAAAGAGACAAGCCCATAACCTAAGACTAATAACTAGAAAATAAAATTTTTTTTTTCTGTTAGAATCTGGTCAGTGCCATTGAAGATGAAAAAGTAGAATAACTTTATACTTCATAAATATATCTTGGTAATGTAATGAGAGAGAAGAGGAGGTGGAGAAGCAGAGAGTGGAAAGAGGTTTGGGAGAGAGTCAGAGAGACAGAGAGAGAATATTATGCTAAAAAAGCACCATCTTGACCTTCCACAAACAACATTTCCTGAAAATGGAAGTAAAATAAGTGAACTACTATAGAAAGTAAACAAACAAAATTGAGTGACTTCACCTCCATGGAAATTCACACTACAAGACATACTGAAATGTAGTATGATCATAGAGGGGGCAGGGGTGACTGAGAGGCTCTCATAGGAAAGAGTGACTGCACTAGATTAGAACCCCCAGTGCAAAGATACTGTTGAAAGATGGTGCTTCAAATGTGCAAGCTATGTAAACAGGTGAACACGTGATGAGATGGCGAGGACAGTGAGGACAATGGGGTAGCTCAGTGAGAAATGGTGGCTCCCTTTGAGGCTGAAGGCCTAGAACCTACAATATCATTGCCATAATTTTAGTTCTCTACATGATAGATAAGTGATATTTTTCCCAAGCCAAACTATTCTCCAGAATCATTAAATATATTTTTAGTAAACAATCATGATATTACGGGACAGGAGCAGTAGTCAGTCATTAACCATGTACAAGAATGTTCACTGTCCCTTAGAATACTAGAAGCAGGGACATTTTAGAGAAGGAGAGGAGATATACTCTACATTTAGCACATGGTTTAATATCTTTTCAGAAGTAGAACCTGATAGGAAATGAGATGAAAATAGCAGAATGATTACTCTATCTGAGACTCCATGAGCTCTTTAAAAAGAAACCACTGTTTTTCTGTGGAACACTATGTATGATGCCACTGTGGAGTCCAGGGTGCTTTCAGGGGTCATGTTATGAGATGTCTTTCCGTATTCTGAATCTTTTTATTACCATTGGTTAATAAAGAAGATGCTTTGGCCTATAGCAAGGCAGGAAAGATCCAGGCAGGAAATCCATGCAGAGATACAGGGAAAAGAAGGGCAGAGCTGGGAGCAGAAGCCAACCAGCTGCCCGAGGAGCAAGATGTATCCAACAAAAGCCACGAGACACATGGTAAAACTTAGATAAATAGAAATGGGTTGATTTAAGTTGTAAGAGCTAGTTAGTAAAAAGCCTGAGCAATAAGCCAAACAGTTCATAATTAATATTAACCCTTGATTGACTTTTTTTAAAGTGACATCAGAACCAGGTAAGACAGAATAGCCTCTGTCTACAAGGTCAGGTCTCAACAGTGTTATGACTTTAAGTGACCAAAGTCTATGTTGATGGAGAAAGAGGAGAATAAAAATGAATTTGGGTCTTCCCACATGACAAGGCATTCTATAACTAGTGGCCATGTGTGTTCCTATGAATCCCTTCTGGGACTTTTTGAAAAACAATAAGGGAAAAGGTTATTTTCCCCACATGAGGCAGGCTCAGGAGATTCTCTTAGTGATATATGAGCCATCTCTAAAAGCAATGAAGAGTTCTGTGTGACAAGAGTTTTTAAAAATCCTAATTCTTCTTTTTAAACTTGATAAAATGGTCCTTCAATCTGCACTGTGCAGGAGGAGTTCAGCTATGAAAGCTGTACCCTGTCCTTGGCACCTGCAACCCCCCAGCTGTCTGTGCCTGCTGTTTTGGCATCTCTGTATTCTATGGGAATTTCTCTTTTCCTCCCTTCTTTGCAGGGACATTTTGAGCTTTTAGCTTTGCTTTGAAGGCTCAGGTTTAGCAGACAATGTTGTGAATTTCCTGGTAATTTTACCCCTTACCTTTCTTTCTCTTTAATTTTTTTAAAAATGTTTTTAAGATTTATTTTACCTTAGGTGTATGTTTTGCCTGTATGTATGTATGCTATGTGTGTGCCTTGTACCTGGTACTCTTAGAGGTCAAAAAGTGTTGGGTCCCCGGAACAGGAGTTATGAATGGTTTTGAGTCATGGCATAGGTATTGGGAACTGAACCCAGGTTCTTCAAGAGCACCAAGCACTTTTAGCCACTGAGCCATCATCTCTCCAGCCCTGAGTTTCTCTCTTTCAGCATGTACTCCAGGCTTCCTCTGGGTATAAAGAGAGGGGATGCAGGTTCCAAATGTGAGGATGCAGAAGCAAGGGCAGGGCTTGGTTAATCTGGGAATCATCTCAGTGCTTCAAGCTATTTGGGCTCCAGGGGGCCTGAGTTTATAGAGAACAAGGAAGCCTCGGACCAGTTAGGAAGTGCATGGTTTTTAATGAACAAGATTTACTAAATATTTATTACAGGACTGTCCTTCTAAGCCTGCTACATATGTGAAATATCTGTAACACCTATAAAAATTATAGAAAAATCTTTGACAAAGTCTAGTTCCAAAGACGGTATAAAATATCACTTAGTTTAGTGCCTAGCATATTCAATAAATTCCAAATATATATATATATATATATATATATATATATATATATATATACTTTAGTTTCAAACTATCAAATATAAACTGCAATATTTCCTGGCAAATCACACATACTTTTTAATTGATTTCTCCATCACACTGCTTTGGTGTTATTCACAACTTAAATTCTTGCCCTAAACCAACTTCCCATTCACTGTTACCAAGTTATTCCTTACCACAAAAAGGGGGCATGTTAATACAATAATTAGGTCAGCAGTCATGTCTGTTTATTCACACTGACTTATTTTTGAGCATATATGACTCTTAATGGAATATAATTTTACATGTGTAAGCTTGACCACATCCCTGGGTTTATGTGCATATGAATGTACTTAGTATTCACCACCACAGAATAGAGTGGTTAAGATTAAGGATGTCACCTGGATTCAAGTCCTAGGTAAAAGTATATCTACAGTGTCTGTGTAACCTTATACATGTCACAACCTTTCTGAGTGTCAGCTTCCATGTCTTTGAAATATTACTTATTACCTAATAACACTTAATTTACAAGGTTATTGAAAGGAAGAATGGACTAATGTGTGCACGGGGCCTTGCCTTTAATAAACTTTACTATTCCTTAATGCCAATTTGTTTTTCTCTGAGAGACCAATAATCCATGTTTATGCTTTTTATTCATACACTTAATTGCATGCTGTAGCAAACTGTTTTCTTTTTTACTGTTTCATATTCATCCAGTAGTATATTAAAACACTGTATGCTCTTTATGGGGAGAAAATTTGATTTCATAAGAAGAGCCTCTGAGCTTTGCACAGTGCTGTGCAGAGCACACAGCAACTCAGGGAGAAGATGCTATATGAATGAATACAGGCAGGAAATGTTGGCTAATTGTTAAGTCGGTGCTCCATTTGCTGCTGACTATATTGAAATTAGTGCCTAGCATAAGCCAATATGAACAGCATTATTTTACATCCCAGTAAGTAAAGCCAAAGGCAAATAATTTTTAAAAGTGAGTGAACGCTTCCTGCTTATGAAGAGGATAGAGTAGAATGACGACAACATTTTTTCTGCTGTTTAAAAGCATCATAAAGTTGCTCAAAGAACTATAATTGTGGTAACAAGAGTCTCCAGAAGAGATAACCCCAAAGAGGTGCCACAGCTCACTTTCTACTGGGAGCATCTGTGACTTTTGAGCACAGAACAAATGCCAAGACTCTATGCTTTGTTCAATGGCTCCACAGCTGGAGGACAGAGAAATCACAGGGGTTTGGTGCTAGACAGACAAAATGAAAGATCTAAGAAGCAGGCTGCAGCGGGACTGCATGCAAGCAACACTGAGCTTACTGCCCCTCCATGATGAGCACTGGAAGCTGCAGAGCAGGGAAGTCACGAAAGCAGAGATCCTGCCAAAGCAGAAGGGCTTAAACGCAGCTCTCAAAAATGTGTTACCTTTTAAAATTACAAATACAATTTGAGTACACAGTAAGACAAAACAACAGCCTACAGAATGAGAAAAGATTTTCACCAACTGTACAAGTGACAGAGGACTGATCTCTAAAATATAGAGAGAATTCAAGAAACTAGAGCCTCAAAACCTTGAATAACCCAATCAAAAATGGGGTTCAGAACTAAAAAGGGAATTATCAGCCAAAGAATTACAAATGGCTGAAAGGCACTTGAAAAAGTGCTTAACATCTTTAGCCATCAGAAAAATGTAAATCAAAACAACTTTGAGATACCACCTTACACCTGTCAGAATGGCTAAGGTTAAAGACACAAATGACAGTCTATGCTGGAGAAGTTGTGGAGCAAGGGGAACACTCTTTTATTGTTGTTGAGAGTGTAAACAGGTTCAGGTACTCTGGAATGCAGTATGGTGGTTTCTCAGAAAACTGGGAATCACTCTTCCTAAGGACCCAGCAATACCACTTCTGGGGGTATACCCTAAAGACACACAGTCGCACTCCAAAGGCATTAGCTCAACTATGTTCATAGCAGCATTATTCGTAATAGCAAGAAACTGGAAACAACCTAGATGTCCCTCAACTGAAGAATGGATTAACAAACTGTGGTACATCTATACAATGGACTACTATTCAGTAGTAGGAAAAAATGATACCCTAAAATTTGCGGACAAATGGATGGATTTGGAGAATATCCTCCTGAGCAAGGTATCACAAACCCAGAAAGATAAGTAGGAGATGTACTCACTCATTAGTGGACTTTATACAAATAGCAAAGCATGTCTAAGCTGCAAACCACAAACACTGAACAGCTTGGGATCTGAATCACCTTAGACCGGCACCTTGGAGTCCATTCCCTCCAGAGGAATGCCTGACCCAGTCTTGATGTTGGGATGAGGAAAATGGATTTGCCTGGAGTGGATGCTGAACTAAGACATATTGGGACCTTGGGACCTACTGTTCTTGCTAGGGAAGAGATAAAGTGATGGGAAGAAGAGAGAGTGACTGGGAGCGGTGGGAGAGGGAAGGGAGTTTTAACAAGAGGATACATGGATAAAAAATATGACTTTATCATAATAATAAAAAATAATATGAAGATCTGAAAAAAAATCAAAAATAAAATTAGAAATACAATGTTAAATTTCCAAAAAAGTTTCAATGATGATACAGAACTATACACAAAGTGTCCTCTTTCAATGAGTGTCTCTTAATATGAACATCCGATATAACTAGGGCACACTCAGCAAGACTAAGACTCCCCCCTCAGCACAACACCATTACATTAGGTGCCTGCTGTATTTGGGTTTTCCCAACAAGGCCCGTCTCAAGTTAGACTAAGGTGCCAACATCATAGGAACCCTTCACATCATGTGACATCAAAAAGAACATGATCACTTGTGATGTGAACTCTGACTAGTCTCTATTCCTTCTCTCTATCTCACATGGGTCTGGGGATCAAATCCAGGCCCTATTGAAAATATTTTCATCCAGACTAAGATTTTCCATTCCTTCTACCAGTGCTTTTTATGAGGCAAAGATTTATAAACTTTATGAGGTACAATTTAATTTGTTTTGGTCTGGTGTGGGTTGTTTCATGTCAAAAAAATTTCCTTGCATATTCAAATTGTCCATATTTTCTCTGTTTTTCTTTTAAAGTATTGTAATCTCTTGATCTGTTGTGAATTATGGGCCAAGGGAATTTTCTTTTTTGTTGCTGCTGGGTTGCTTTGTTTTATTTGCATACAGAACCACTTATTCACAAGACAAAAATACAAAGTGTTGGGTGGGGAGACAGCCTGCCTTGAAAGCCAGAGGGCCCAAGTTCAACCCCAGCACCAATGTAAGCCACACCAGGAGTGGGAACAGGATGTGTAATCTCAACTCTGGGAGTGGGAACAAGAGATATCTGAGGCTCTGCTGAATTGGTTTTGCACCTTTTTCACATATCAGCAATAGCATTTGTGTAGCTCAATCTGTGGAATCTTTGTTTACTCATTTGCTATGTCTGTGGCTTTAGTGAATGCTACAATGTCCTCAACACAGGAAACTGCTAAGGCTAGAGTGCAAGGCTTCCTCTTTTGTTCTTTTCAGAAAATTCTTATTGGCAGTGAATAGTAGTTGTGGAAGGGAAAATCATTATTCTTTAAAGATGCAGCCACTGGAAGGTTTCCCATGCTCTGGTGCCGAGTACACATACAAGCATATGCAATGGGTTATTTGCTTTTAAGGAGTAGACATGAGGTTGGAAGGAGTTGTGTTGAGGACATGTTGGAGGAGTCAAAGGGGAAAATAAGAGGTAGATATAATATTTCATTGTATACATGTATGAGATTATTAAAAATAACTAAATATTTTCATTATAATATTTATTTATTGCATGAATATATACCTGTGCACATGTGTGTACATGTATGCTCCTGTACACGTGTCACAACACATGTATGGACGTCAAAGGACAACTCTCAGGATTTGGTTGTCCCATTCAACTATGAGAGGTCCCAGGGATCGAACTCAGGCCCTCAGGTTTGGCAGCAAGCACCTTCACTTGCTGAGCCATCTCATTGATCCTTGGTTTGGGGTTTGAAGTTCTTTTGTTTTTCTGCGTCTTTTGGAATCTGCTTGTCAATATTTGGCTTTTAACAGTATGCTGGGGGTTTTGATTAGGACAAGATCAAAAATTAACTACAAAGATGTTATCAGTTAAAAGCACTTGCTTCTCTCACAGAGGGCCTAGTTCTGTTCCCAGCACACAAACAGTGGCCTACCGCCCTTCATGACTCCAGTTCCAAGGTGTTCAGTGCCTCTTTCTGCTCTCTGTAGGCACCAGTCACATGCATAATATGAATACATACATTCAGGAAAAATGTCCTTACATATAAAGTAAAAAATAAAAAATATTGTATATGTAATAAACGGTCTGGGAACATAGCTCACTGGCACAGCATCTGCCTAATATGCACAGGACTCTGATTTTCATTCTCAGCATCAAAAAGAGGTTAAATCATGACATCAACCTAAAGCTCACAGAAGTTTCAAATACCAAATCTTCCGCTCTCGGTGTGGCACCCTGCTCTTCTACTTTTCTTGTTGTACCTGTGTTTGCCCGTTCACACCATGTACAGCCCACATATGTTTTGTAGGATTATACCTAAGCACTTCAGTTTGATGCTGCTGAAAATACTGTAGATTCCAATATAAAGTCTCCATTTCTCACTGCTCATATATGATGAGGAAAAAATAAATATGAACCTAAAGCAGATAATTGCTACTATACGAACAATTACTTCTTGTGCTCCAGAAATGTAAAAATATGTAAATTTTTAGCTATTTCTACATTTCAAAATATATTAAATTATTAGAAAATGCAGAAATAGCATGCATGATAACAAACATACAAAAGATCAATGCTTTTACATCTCAATACTACTAGAAAAGTCACTAAAGAAATAATTTGTCCTGTATGCAAGTTAGAACAATAGGCCAATTAATAACAAAATAGCTTTTAAAATTAAATAACTAAAATAGTAAAAAGTAAAAAATAAATTTTAATTAACTTAATAAAGCTACAACAATCTTTATTACAATACTAGGTTTTTATTTTTCTAAAAGAAAACTGATATGACTTGAAAAATTCAAACTATGACAAGTAATTGTTTAAAATTGATGAATGAAATTTAAAAGCCTATTACAAAAATATTATACTGTTATTACTCCAAGTTACCCCAAATATAAATGCAGTTGTTTGCTTTATCTGGGAAAACATTATATACTGCTTTTCCCTAAAGTGAAGTTAAAAACCCTGGCCTGGAATTGTTTTTTTTGTGATGTGGGAGTGTCCTTCTGTATGCTGTGAATATCATTCTTTAAATAAAGGGACTGCTTTGACCTATGCAGGCACCATGTAAGTAGGTGAAGGAACTGGAGCATAGGAGGGAGGAGAGTGGAGTCTCAATCCAGACACCCAAGAAGAAACATGTAAGGAACACAGGGGAGCCACAGGCCATGTGGCAAGACAGATTAATGGAAATGGGTTGAATCTAGATGAAAGAGCTAGCTAGCAATGTGCCAAAGACATAGGCCAACCATCATGAAATTAATATAAGCATCTGAGTCACTTGGAGGGGGCCTCAGCAGCAGGTAGCTAGGTCTGTGGTTCTGGACCATCAGCCGGACAGGGCCAGAAACCTCCTGTTACACTTTTGTATATTTATTGACATATAAATAATCTCAAAAACTGATTTAAAAGGCATACTCCAGACATCCTCTCCCTCCCTAGTCTATCTATAGAATCAAATGCACCTTCACCAAATGATATCTTCTCACTGGATCACAAAACAAGACTTCCCACATTATAAAAACCTTAAAATAGTTACTATGAAATAAATGTTCAGTGACTTTTTGCAAGATAACTATGTCTTTTAAAAATCCTTATAGCTCAGATGATTAATGTTATTTAGTATAATAGTAAAACGTGAAACAACAATAAAAAACTCTAAGACCCCAAGATGGCTCCACTAGCGAAGACACTTGCTCCCAGCCCTGATGACCTCATTCTGACCCTGACATGGTTCAAGGAGAGAACTAAAGATGTTATTCCAACAGTTGTTCTCTGCCCTCCACATGTGTCACAGCACATGTACACATACAAACACACACACATACATGCACACACCTGCACAAACACACATACATGCACACACACGCACAAACACACACACATGCACACACACATGTACACACACAAACATACACACATGCACACACATGCACAAACACACATACATGCACACAAACACACACACATGCGCACACAAACAAACACACATGCACACACACACAAACAAATTAGTTAATTATAAACAAATAAATAAGTAAATGTAATAAAATACATAAAACGAATGACAGGCATTTTATATGACTCTGGGCAAGCAGGAAGTTAGTTAGGTGGCTTGTAGTAAACTGAGCTATTCCTTCATAAAATTCAGTTCCCTTCCCCATAACTGAGAATCATTCCCCAAGCCATAGCTGGTTAGGAAGCCTACTAGAAAGTCATTAAGAGAAAATACTAGAAACTAACACATAAGTGTCTTGCATGAGCCTGATGTGCCTTCAAGACATCTTTTACCCGGTCGTGGATCTCATCGCAGTTTGAAGGTGAACACCAATCAGAATGGAATCTGAGGGCACAAAGAAGAGTAAGTCTTAAAGAGAGAAAGAAACAAGACTTTCACCAAGTTTTATAAGTTTAAAATAATATAATTTCTTCCTCTGGCCAATAATGAGGAGAAAGAATTTATTCAGACACTTATTTTCACCTATCCTATAATTTTCTACAATGTCTAAAACCATTATTAATTTTGACATGTATTTGGGAGACTATACCTATGTATCTGATCACTTTAATAATTTCGACACATCACTCTTTAGCACTTATTTCTAAATAAAGATGTAGATGTTTTGCACCAGAAAAATAACTTCATGTATGATGTCTTTAAAATTAACACTTATTCTCTAATAATTTAATATACTCTGAAACCATATGGAAGAAACCCATCAACTTTATAAAATAAGCAAAAATATATAAAAGAAATAAAAACACTACTTAGAATCTATCTACATTTTCATTTGTACCTTTTTAGAATAGGAATAAAATGGCCCCTTCACAACAAAGGTGATGTCATCTCTGTATCCACTTTAAAAATCATATTTTTAAAAGAATAAAATATTTAAATATAGATGAGAAAAACTTTAGTTATGGTCTCCATATTAGGATTTAAAATGGCAGAAAAGAGATAAAACATCTATTTCTTTTTATTCTGCTCTTCATTAATTCAAAATTGATATTCATATAATTAAGCTATTTTATTTTATTCAGGTCATCATGAAAATTTCCTAAATCCCTTAATTGTAATGCGTATATGTGAAGTGTTATTGATAATTCCTCTATAGAGAAATAGGAAGTATTACTATATTACTTAAATTTGGTCCCCTTTTTGTTTTTAGTTCATTCTTACAAAATTAGAATAGTAAATTATTATACTAAGTACAGATTATTAAGTATATAAATGGCTTAATAATTATAAACAATCTCTCACATAGATAAAAGAAAGATTAGCTTCACTTATGCAAATGAACTGGTAAAACAATTATTTTAGTACATGAAGTACATTGTACAAATCTGAGATCCAACTGTCCAACTCCAGGACCTCCCAACAGCACTATAAACAGATCCACTAGTCTGTGCTATGGCGTAAGGAATGCTTACCTCACAACCTTTCTTATAATTTACAAAAGAAAAAACTTAAGCATGATTTAAAAGGGCACCAATTCTCTTTTAATTAGGTATAGTAATATCTAAGCCTGATTTTAGTAACATTGTAAAGTGTAAAACAAATCCTGAAACATAATATTAATATTTATACTTAGAAAAAAATGTGCTTCTGAAATGTTTATAATCAAAATTGGAACCATTTTATGGCATGGCAATTTCTGGAGGTATTTTTTTAAGTGGGTGAAAAGAAAAAAAAGCACCTGAACCAAAATAAGAACTCATTGGCTTAAATGATAAAATTTTTAAAATCTATTTATTAAAATCATGATCAAAGAGTTAGCATCATACTAGTAATCTTAGCAAAAATATAATTTTAATAAATCCTGTACATAGAAAATCCTGAAGCCCAGTCTCTAACATAGAACTTCTAGACAAGACTTGCAATTTGGGCTGGGATATAGAATATACACTTGTATCACTTTCATTTACAACTGTGTCATGACTACAATGAATTGTGTAAACACTTGCAAATGTATTGCTAGTGACCTAAAACACCAAACCTAAAGAGGGCTAAGGAGCCCTGAGCAGAATAAAATGTTTTTGCTCCCAGTAATGAGCTCACTACTAGAAGCATGTCCTTCTTTATAGATTAAATTTATCAAAATAGAGGTGTTATACTTAGGTGGGGAAAAATTATAATGCTTGTCACACACGATGCAATAATAAAATTTTAACTCATCATGATGAGTTCAAACTAATTAACCATTTATTTTAAATGTGCCTTATTTTCACTTGTTTGGAAGTAAAACAGGCAATGTTGAATATTAAGAGCAATCATTGTATTTTAGCAAAAGACTTAACCACATTTATTTAGCATAAAAATAAAGTATTCTAAGTCTCCTAAAGCAGACACAGGATGATCAGCACAAAGTTAGGTCTACACAGCAATTTCTAGGTCAGCTGAGATTACAAAGGGAAACCAGGTCTCATAAAACTTGAGGGATGGTGGAAGAGACAGAATGTAAATAGTTATATTTACTCTTTTACTAAATAAAGATATTTCTTTTACTAAAATATAATAGGACAGCTAATTATAGCTATATTTAATAAAGAATTGACAGTAAACATTGTGTATACAGGTAAAATAACTCAGGTCCCTCTGTACACACACACACACACACACACACACACACACACACACACATACGCATGAGAGCTCTCCTATATCATGACACTATTGCCCTTAGGCATGATTCTAGTGAACTAGAAGTGGTGTCAGTCAGTATTGGTCAAAATGTAGAGAATAAGTGATGGCAAGGATCTAAATGGTACACTACAACCCAACCCCACACATAAGCTCAGGGACTATGAGAGAAGGAGTGTGAAGATCTTAAGAGTCAGAGTACCAGGATGCCTACTGAAGATAGTGTCTTCTCATCATGAAAGGGATGGTGTACACATGAAATCTCAGAAATGTGGTTTGCATAAAGAAGATCTGCATAATGACAGTACAGGGAAATGCGCCAGCATAGATGGGGGAAACTTTCTAAGGCTCCAACCCTAGATGAAGAGTTACAGGAAATCAGTGTCCTCTAAAGGGAGGGAGGATCAGATTTCTCCAGGGAAGAGACCCCTATAGGTTACATAATCCCAATCCCTATATGCATGTACATATAAGCAACACTAAATACATTCAGTATGGATGTAATAATGATTATAGAAGAAGAGGTCATGAATTTAGGAGGGAGTAGGGGAGACAGGCAGGAGCTTTAGGGAGGGAGGAGAGAGGAATGATGTAAATGTAGAATTCATAAAATTCTCAAATAAATTAAATTAAAATATTCTGTATCTCAGTGTCAAGAAACCAGCATCACACACTCATATTCTCTCCCTTCCCCTTCTCCCTCCCCAGTCTAAATGCTTACAAAGCTAATGAGCAAACAGATAAACCTATCTGTTCAGAATGTTTTAATACAGTAGCCATAATCTTGTTCAAGATAGTGGTTTTGAGCCAGACTATTGACATAGTATCTATAGCTAATTAAATCATTGTAAATATGTCTGGTAAATGAACCTGATATGTTTTATTATGTTTTAAGAATTCAGTGGCTGTTTGATGGTATCTCTAACCATGAAATTTGAGAGTCAAAGTGTTAATAGTATATTTTTTAAGTTTAAATTTTTTGTAAAAGTTTTTTAAATAATCTGGATTTTTTAATGGGAAAAGAATAGCTTTATATCAAAATGGTGGGGGTTTTTCTATGCCTAGATATAACAACCCTTCTGACTTGGGGTGCAAGCATTCCTAGAAAGAGAGTTTGAATTTTCCTATGACTTAGAGTCTACTGGGTTACTGCCAGGAGGTGAATAAGAAGCCTATACTTAGGGCAAATCAATAATAAATTACTGTGAGTCTACTAAAACAACTTATCACAATTCAGATTTCACTTTAAGAATTACATTAACTACTTAGGAATAGAGTCCAGATCTGGCTAACAAACTCATTTCAAGTGAACTGTGCTAGGGAGAAATATCAACACAATGTGATCTATTCCAAACAAACAATTTAAGTAAACTTCAAAATCAAAATTTAATTTTATAAATAATTACTTCATATGAATATTCTGTATCCCGTTTATAATGTCAAATATTCAAAATATAAAAAGTATAACCAAAGCTGGCCTTGAACTCATGATGTTTCTGCTCAAAAAGACAAGATGAGAAAAAACAGAAACTACACTTACCTTTCCCTGAGAGAGGCTCTATTTAGCACAGGGCTTGGACAATGCTTTGGTACAGTTGAGGGTGCTGAATGAACTAGTAAGGTCCTTGCAGAATGCTGGGGTTTGTTACATGTTCGTGGGCTCAGATATTCCTCACACCTTTCAAAGGGATCCTCGAAATCTCTCCCATGTGGTGTCCTGATAACCTGTTTTTAAAAATATATATGTGTATCTATCTATACATTCATACATTATAAAATGTGTATAATATATTTTTTTATTTTTAATTATTTTATTTTGGAAATAATAAAATAATTTTATTTCCTTTTCTTTCCTCCCACCAAATGTTCCTATATATCTCATGCCTTTTTGCTTTCAAATTTATGGACTCATTTTCATTAACTGTTGTTCCAAGTATATTCCTAAATACAAAAAAAAAAGAAAAAAAAACCCACCACTCAGTCTGTTGACCACTGGTATGGATAATTTATTGGTGTGCTTTTCACTGAATGAGACTATTTCTCTAACTCTGAGCATTATTTAGTTCCCTGTAGTTCTTTGGGTAAGGATGAGGCCTCACCATCCCATTTACGCATATCTATTATTGTTGTTCTTGTTCAGGTCATTTCTAGGTAGACACAACATGTTATAATTTTATTAACTCAAAACATTTTTCAGTAGGGGTAGGACAAATATCTAGACTGGTAAATAGAAAATAAAAAGCAAATATGAATAAACCACTAATTGTTTAGATCAGCTATGAGGGTTAAGCAGGTACAGTTCAAATTTTCACTCACTGCTTCTGGGTATGGACAGATACATAAATCAAAACAGAAAAATTAACAAATTTGTACAACTGTGGAGCTTGCACTTGAGTAGAATTCTATTAAAGATAAATAGTTTTAAAACATAAACACAGAACAAGATGTAGAAATAAAATATGAGGCATTCCAAGGAGTATTAAGTTCCAACAACAACAACAAAAAAGTAAAACAAGAAAGGAGATCAGAAATACTGGTGGGTGGAATGGGAGCAGATGAGAAGGAATTGTTTTTAAAAGAGCAGTCAGTGGGACCTCACAGTAAGGAGAACACAGTAATGAAGACCTGAAGACACAATGGCCCTGTTAGGGAATCAGCCTGGTCCATTAACAGATGGGTGGATAAAAATGTGGTGCATATACACACTAAAGTGTTACTCAGTCACAAAGTTACAACCATTGAAAAACGGATGCAGTTGGAGTTTGCTATGTTGAGTTCAATAGATCTAACAATGTTCAAAACACTGTGGGGAAAACATCTAACAGTGAAATAAGAGAACCTAGAATACCTGTATCTATATGGCTTAACTACCGCAAGAACTAGAGCCCAACTCTACTCCACATGACCTTCTCCTGAACTCCTCAAGGAACTTTTAGCCAGGAAAACAAGGATGTAAACCAGGGAATATCTTCAGTACTTATCTCAGGATCTTCCCATAAGCAGAAGGCTCAATTATCAATTGGGTACCCTTCTCAAAAATAATACTGATTTTTCTCTTTGAACAAGCAATGCCCTTCTCAGAACAGATGAATTCTTTCCTTTACTACTCACCTACTATGAGTGGCTGGCCTCTAGCCTGTGTCTACTAACCCTAAAATTTTATGTACAAACTTTGTCTATTAGATTCTCCACCGAAAGCTCTCCATTAAAATGTTCATGACTCCAAGCCTTATAAATAACAACTCTTAACCTTTTACTTCTAGAGACACTTCGGTCAAGGTGGTACCCTCCCTTTTTACAGTATGTCCTAAAAAGCTACCCTTAGAGATCACCAGAGAAAACAGCTATTGGGGAGACATCTGGTGAATTAGCACTTGATAACATCAGTGCCCCCTAAAGTCTACAGATCCAAAGGTCTGAGTGTAGAAGTAGCACCTTCCTCTAAGATCCTCTAAGTCCCTCAGCCTCCCTTCTCAGAGGCTTCTCTAGCTGCCATGGTGAAATAACTCCTGTAGTAAGGTTAAACTAAGGCCAAAGCTAAGTCCACAGTCTCTAGGACTGAAGAACACTTTTAGTAATAGTTTCATGTGTAGATTAAACTTGAAAGTTGAAAGTACATTGTTAATGGTTCTACAATATCTCTCTGGTATTTTATGAATCCATAGGAGAAGGTCCCACATACATGAACAAGTGTAAATTACTAAACTCATCTTTGATCCAGGCCCAGAGAATGAGAACATTGGCTGTTCTCATTGTAATAACAATGAGTTACTAAGTTATTCCTCAAATTGTTGTTGCTTGGCTTGTGTTTTGGATTTGAATGTTTGTCTGCTTGCTTTCTTCAAAGGCAAACTGCCACCTGGGGGGCTCACCTCTGACCTTTAGCATCACAGATTCAAATTTGAAATTTGAAACAACCAATAATCTGGATCAATGCCCAGTATAAGCAACCAACACTGACAAACTTTCATGGGCTTGTATCAATTTGCTACATGTTCCTTCAAAACCATATTTAAACATTTCTTATGTAATAAGACTTGGATGCTGTAGACTATTTACTGAACATTAATATTATTTAGCTGCTTATTTTTAAATGACATAATTTCACCAATGACAGAACCACAGAGCTCAAGGTCTTCAAGATGCTTTTCCAGTTCTCTTTGATCATGTCAAACCCTTGAGCTGTTAGCTGCGAAAATCTGATTCTTACATGCTGTGCAAAAGCCCATGTGATAAAATTTTAGTCCTTATAAAGATTCCATCAGGAGGTGGTAAATACCATTAAGGGTGGGGCCTACTGGGATGTATTAAGGAGATGGTAGAATCCAGTGTGCCTCTCTCATGCATCCTGGCATCCTGATAGAAGTAGGTTTTCTCTGCCACCTGCTTTCACCAAGATGTGCCACTTTGCCAAAACAATGGGATCAATAAACTTTAAAATGAAGCCTACAAAATACTGAGCCATAATGTTTATTTATAAGTAATTACCTCAGGTATCTGCTATAACAATCAAAGCAGGGGGCTAGAGAGATGATTCAGAAGGTTATAGTACTTGTTGCTCTTACAGAGGACTCGGATTGGTTCCCAGCAACCACTCGGTGATTTAAAAACACCCATAACTCAAATTCCATGGGATGTGATGTTCTTCTGACTTTCATGAGCACAAAACATGGAAATGGTGCCCACACAGGTCACACATCCATATCAGATAAAACAACATCATTTTTAAAAGTTTAAATTAATAGAAAGTTGATGAGCAGATTGACAAAGCATTATGAATATCATCCCTGATAGTTATTAAAGCCTAAATAGATATGAATCCTGTGAATATTCATATCATTATGAAAAAACAAGAAGAATGGAAATAATTTCTAGTTTTGTTACATTTTTATTTTGAGCATGAGCATTTCAAGACGATGTTCTTAAAAATCAGAGCCTTCTGTGAGCATACAAAAAAGCCTTTGAAGCCCTAGACTAAGGGAGAGTCAAAATGGGTTATTGCATAGAACAAGGCAGAAGTACAGAAGCATCTTCTATTTGTTAAATAATTAAAAATTAAATCTCTACTATATTTAGCTTCTAAAGTTAGAGCCTTATTTGTATAACAAATGGCTTTACCCTGAGCAAATCATAAGCTGATGCTTGCTTTAACATAAAGCTAAACATTCATTTATGTATTGCTTGGGAGCAGGCAGCATGGGAACAGATATTTGGAAATAGAAAAGTTAAGATTCATATACAACAGCAGTAAAAAAATTAATAAAACTCTTGCCTGTGATAGGTTAGAAAATAGACCACATAACTTCCAAGCTTATATCTCTAAGGAAAAAGCTGGGAAGAAACATCAGTTGCACTGGATTTTATCTGCATTTAGCAAAAGCTCTTAAAATTAATAAGATCATAAACAATTAATTTGTAGTCATAAACAGATAAAATTGGGGAAATGCAATAAATGTAATAAAATATTTGACCTTAAAAAGTAAGAAAATCCTACTAATTGCAACAAAATGCATGATTCTAGATGTCATTAAGCTAATTAAGCCAGACACAGAAAAACAAAGGACTCTGCCCTCACATATCTGTAGAATCTGAAGAGCAACACTCACAGGAGGAGTATGTGGAGTGTATGTAGACTGTCAAAGGTGATGGTGGGGAAGCCTTCAGTCAAAAGAATAGACTTTCAAATAGAAAAGATGAAGGAAATGCAGAGGTCTAGTGTACAGAATGGTAACAAGAGTTAAAATGCATCTATTTAATATGCATTTTAATAGCACTTAAAGTGCTAAAATCTTAAATGTTCTCATCAAGAAGGTAGGTGAGATAATAGCTATTAAGTATATCTAATCATGTGTGTATATAAATATACATATATGCTATAATATAAATATGTAAATATCTAGTTCCATATTAAAAATATATATTATTTATATCTTATAAACACAGGAGTGGTGATGAGAAAGTGATGTACTCAGGAAAGACCTGTTTTGAGAACAGAACATAATAGATAGAGTCAGAAAAAGTAGAACACACAGAAGATGTAAGATTAAAATGAGAGAGGCTGCAGAGATTCCAGGAGACAACCACAGAGGAATGAAGTTGAAATGCTGCTCTGAGAAAAGATACTCATCTCAGGTAAAATCCACCAAGATGAAATTTCAATCCTGAATATCTATGTCCCTAACACAAGGGTACCAACATATGTAAAAGAAAGACTACTAAAGCTTAAATCTCATATCAAACCTGACACACTAATAATGGGTGACTTCAATATCCCACTTTCACCCTTGGATAGGTCAACCAGACAGAGACTCAACAAAAAAAATAAGGAGTCTAACAGAGGTTATGATGCAAATGGATTTAATAGATATTTACAGAAGCTTCCACTGAAACACAAAAGAATATACATATTTCTCAGTACCACATGGAGCTTTCTCTAAAATTGACCACATAGTAGGTCATAAAGCAAATAGCAACAGGCACAAAAAATTGCACCATATCAGATGACCATGGTCTAAAGTTAGATTTCAACAACATCAAAAATCACAGAAAGCCTACCACCTGATAGAAACTAAACATTACTCCACTGACCCACCTCTGGGTCAAAGAAGAAATTAAGAAAGAAATCAAAGACTTTCTAGAATATAACAAAAATGAATTCAAAATATACTCAAACTAATGAGACACAATGAAAGCAGTCTTAAGAGGAAAATTTATAGCACTAGATGGCTTCATGAAAAGAATAGAATAATCCCACACACGAGAACTATCAGCACAGTTGAAAGCCCTAGAAAAATTAGGAGCAAACTTAGAAGGAGTAAACATCAGAAAGTAATCAAACTTAGAGCTGAAATGAATACAATTGAGAAAAAAAACAATATAAATAATCAATGAATCAAAGAGTTGGTTCTTTGAGAAAGTCAACAAGATAAAAAAAAACAAAAAACAAAACCCTTATCCAAACTAACCAAAAAAGCAGAGTATCCAAATTAACAAAATCAGAAATGAATAGGCAGACCTAACAACAGACCCCCAGGAAATCCAGAGAATTATCAGGTCATACTTTGAAAATCTATACTCCACAAAAATGGAAAACCTAGAAGAAATAGACAGCTTTCTCAACAGGTACCATTTACCAAAATTACATCAAGATCTAAACAGACCTATAACACCAAATGAAATTAAAGCTATCATTAAAAGTTGCCCAAATAAAAAAAGCCCAGGCCCAGATAGTTTCAGTGCAGAATTCTAGCAGACACTCAAAGAAGAGCTAATGACAATACTCTTCAAACTATTCCATACAGTAGAAACTGAAGGAATATTGCCAAACTCTTTTTATGAGGCCTCAATAACCCTGATACCCAAGCCATTCAAAGACACAACAAAGAAAGAGAATTACAGACCAATTTCCCTCGTGAACATTGATGCAAAAATTCTCAACAAAATTTTGGCAAACTGAATACAACAACATATATATATATATATATATATATATATATATATATATATATATATATATATATAAATCAAGTACACTTCACTCCAGAAATGAAGTGATGGTTCAGCATACAGAAAACTGTAAATGTCAACCATCATATGAACAAATAAAGGGAAAGGAAAACACATGATCATCTCCTTAGATACTGAAAAAGCCTTTGACAAAATCCAATACTCCTTTATGATACAAGTCCTGGAGATATCAGGAATACAGGGAAAATATCTAAATATAATAAAGGCAATTTACAAGAAGTTAACAGCCAACATAAAAAAATGGATAAATACACAAAGCAATTCCACTAAAATCAGGAACCAGACAAGGCTGACCTCTCTCCCCTTATCTATTCAATATAGTTCTTGAAGATTTAACTAAAGCAATAAGAGAACACAAGGAGATTAAAGGGATTAATTAAATTGGAAAAGAAGAAGTCAAACTATCTCTATTTTCAGATGATATGATTATATACATAAGTGACCCTCAAAATTCTACCAGGGAACTTCAACAGCTGATAAACACCTTCAGCAATGTAGCATGATACAAGATTAACTCAAAGAACCAGTAGCCCTCCTGTACACTAAAGATAGAAGAGCTGAAAAATAAGGGAAACATCACCCTTTATATTAGCTGCAAATAGCATTAAGTACCTTGGTGTAACAATAATCAAAGAAGTAACAGATCTATTTCACAAAAACTTTAACTCACTGAAGAAAGATATTGAAGAGGATACCAGAAAATGGAAAGATCTTCCATGTTCCTGGATAAGTAGGATCAACAAAGTAAAAATGGCAATCTTACCAAAAGCAATCTACAGATTCAATGCAATTCCCATCAAATTCTCAACACAATTTTTTACAGACCTTGAAAGAACAATATCCAGTTTCATTTGGAAGCCAGGATTGCCAAAACAATTTTGCTCAACAAAAGAACCTCAAGAGGCATCACCATCCCCAACTTCAAATTATACTATAGAGCTACAGTAATAAAAACAGCATGGTAATAGCACAAAAACAGACTTGTGAATCAATGGAATCAAATTTAAGATCCCAACATTACCCCACACACCTGTGGACACCTGAATTTTGACAAAGACATCAAAATGTTCAATGAAAAAAGATACTATCTTCAACAAATGGTGCTGGCATAACTGGATGGTAGTGTGTAGAAAAATGCAATTAGATCCAAACCTATCACTCTGCACAAAACTCAAATCCAAGTGTATCAAAGACCTCAACATAAACCCAGCCACACTGAACTTGATAGAAAATGAAGTAGGAAATACTCTCCAATGCATTGGCACAGGTAACAGCTTCCTAAATATAAGATCAGTAGCACAGACACTAAGAATAACCCATTAAAAATGAGGTTCAGAACTAAAAAGGGAATTTTCAGTAGAATAATTAAAAATGGCTGAAAGGCACTTGAAAAAGTGCTCAACATCTTTAGCCATCAGAAAAAATCAAATCACAACAATTTTGAGATACTACCTTACACTTGTCAGAATGGCTAAGATTAAAAACACAGATGACAGCCTATGCTGGAGAGGATGTAGAGCAAGGGGAACACTCCTCCATTTTAGGTGAGAGTGTAAGCTTGTTGAGCTACTCTGGAATGCAGCATAGAGGTTTCTCAGAAAACCGGGAATCAATCCTCCCCAAGAATCCAGCAATACCACTATTGGGCATATACCCTAAAGATGCACATTCACACCCCAAAAGCATTAGCTCAAGTATATTCATAACAGCATTATTAATAATAGCAAGAACCTGGAAACAACCTAGATGCCCCTCAACTAAAGAATGGATTAACAAATTTTAGTACATCTATACAATGGAGTACTACTCAGAAGTAAGAAAAAATGATATCCTAAAATTCAAAGGCAAATGATGGATTTGGAGAATACCCTCCTGAGTGAGGTATCATAAACCCAGAAAGATAAGCAGAGGATGTACTCACTCATTAGTAGACTCTAAACAAAAAAGCAAAAAGCAAAGCATGTCTAAGCTGCAAACCACAAACACTGAACAGCTTGGGATCTGAAAGACCTTGGACTGGCACCTTGGATCCCACTCCCTCCAGAGGAACGCCTGACCCAGTCTTGATGTTGAGATGAGGAATGTGGATCTGCCTGGAATGGATGCTGAACTAAGATATATTGGGATCTTGGGACCTCCTGCCCTTGCTGGAGAGGAGATAAAGAGATGTGGAGAAGGGAGAGAGACTGGAATGGGTGGGAGGGGGATGGGAGCTTGGACAATGATATACACAGTTAAAAAATGAGACTTTATTTATAATAAAATAAATAAGTAAATAAAATTCAACAATTGGTCCAAGTGGATAATGAAATCTACAGCATACCTGTAGGAAGACATTCAGTGACAGCATATTGCCCACTTAGTACAGCCACTAAAATCATGACATTCCATGCTATGTCAATTACTTCTTTCCCACTATTTCATAAAGTAAACAATAATTTTTGTAAGAGTTTGTGTAGCAGAAATAAACTTATGCTTGTCTGAAAACCAGAGTAGTGATCACAATGTAATTGGTTTGACTTACCTTGTAATCCTTGGATCTGCAGCAGCCAAAATGAGGATGATCTGTAAAAGTTTGTACAGAGCAAAGGATCAATATGCAACATCAGGAAGGCAAGAAATTGACTTCACCTATAAATTTTAGTATCATCAACATTTTTCAAACCCAAATCATATAGTAGATTTCAAAAACACCCTAACATTCCTTATCAGTGTTGAACACGAAGATGACAAGCCAACCCAGCAGGTCAGAATATGTCAACTCTTCAGCAGATCAGCCATCTCACAAATTCTCTTTTCATTTGATTTTTCAGAGACACAAAAATAATTCTTTTTGACAAACTAGTGAATCTTCAAAAAATGTGTGATTTCGGTCCCTAAGCCAGTTAGTTAATCATGAACTGTTCTTTACATCTATGGTAAGGCATAGAGAATATTCAGAATGGGGAACAGCTATCACTGCATATTTCAGACTCCAACACTAACTCTATAGTATCAATAATTTTCCTTAATGGTTTAGGTTAAGATTCAAAATTTGTCTAATATCCATATTTTATAACATTGTCTAAAAGTTACATATTACTGTAATTGCTAATGATTAAAGTAAAATTAAAGGCACAAAGATACTAACTCCAACATCAAATTTTAATTCAAGCAAGTCTGGACTCAATTTCTAATTGTCTCACTTTAGATACATTTTTCCAGTCAAATTTACATACCCTATCTTATTTCAGTCCTCATTTCAAGAACATAAAAACAATATTTACCTATGTCTGAGTCAAAGTCTAGATTATATTATAGGACCTATGAAAGATAATGGCTATGATAGTAGCTGCCACATAGTAGCTTTGAAATTGAAGCCCAAATCTCTCCCCAAATAACATCATAGTATGCATATATATTTGATGTTCTAAGTATTAATTAAATTAATGAAATTAAAATTTCAAGATCCAAGTTTCAGGCATTATAAACTGTTAGATTTTCAGTAAGCAGATCATAATTTGTTATACTGTTTTACATATTCTAGTTAAAGGTTTCTATGTTCTTTCAGACTTTATCCTGAAAAAAATATCTGTAAGGTTGAGGCATAAGATAGTTTATATTCAGTAGATTCTCTTCTTTTTATAGGACAAGATGTTTGGGTTTTTTTTTGGTATCTTGAACCATGCAAGATTCCAACAAAAATATTAATGTCTTTCATACAAGGTTATTGTCTCAACTTAATATCAATAAGAATCAAATTATTTCAACCAGTCTTCAAAATACACACATGACTACAAGCATCAGAAGAAATAAAAGACTGACAAGGATATGTTGTAATGCATAGACACACATACACACACACACACACACACACATGCTAATTTTAAGAATTGAGATGACAATCTTTCATAACTAGCATATACCAACAGTTTTTAAATATTAACATACTGGTATTTCTTCTGCTTTTCACAAACCATTTATAAATTCAGTATAATTTG
The DNA here is from genome assembly GCA_004025045.1 of Sigmodon hispidus. Classification (NCBI taxonomy): domain Eukaryota; kingdom Metazoa; phylum Chordata; class Mammalia; order Rodentia; family Cricetidae; genus Sigmodon; species Sigmodon hispidus. The sequence goes on from PVIH01003496.1 coordinate 120,440, forward strand.
ACTGCCTTATAATTTTTCTTCATTTTTTACAAATTAAATCTTTTACCATGATCTTAAGTTTCCTAATATTCATATTTAATCATTCTCACTAATAATTAGGAACCAACTAAGCTGTAAATGCAGCAGAAGATAAAAGTCATAGCCTATAGTCATGAAGACCTCAGAATCTATGTTATTATTACATTGTACAATCTTGAAAAATAGAAGCATAAAAGAACAGGCTAGACATAGGAAAGGCACAGGTAATTAATATAAAAATGCATTGAGAGGTAATCCCTCAAAGTTAAAGACAATCAAAAGGCTTTGTAAACCTGGAGAAACTTGAACAAAGCATAATAAATGAATTTCTATTTTTATAAAAGTTTGAAAAAATAGAAAACAGCTAGCTCACATAATATGTATAATCTTAAACAACTTCAAACTTCAGATTTCTTTACCCTTGGAATGGAAATAGGTCTATAAACTTTTATGAGGTTTCAATGATAATTAATGAAATCTAAGTATTCAGAATAGCTGTTACCAGAAAATAATTTTTAAATGATAGCTATTATCCCTTATCTAATAAAAGCATAGAACAGATGTTAAAGACTAAATCTCTGTGTCCCCTCTTGTAAGATTCCTATGATGAAGTTCTTACTCCGGTGTAATGGTTTTCTGGGAGGTGATAGGGCTAGATAAGGCCATAACAGTGGGCCTCAAGACATGATGAGTATTCTTGGAAAAGATATCTGGAACCTTGTTCTTATTAATTCCCTTTTTTGCTACATCTTTTCCCCTTCTCCTCTCCTACACAGAGTGTACAGTATCATGATAGAAGATAGTCTGCCTTCTCAGCAGTTTGATCTTGGCTTTCTGAAGCTCTATAAATGTAGACTATGTCATTGTTATTTGCTTATTAAACCAAGAATTCCACATTTTGTACAGTAGCATAGGTATCCTAGTAGAGCAGTAATGACTGATTATTACTTATACTTTATATGTAAAGAGACCAGCTTCCTATCTAGTAAGCAATAAAATTAAGGTCTTCAATTCCATCAATGCTTCTTCCATATATGTGAGAGATGTTCTTATAAATAAAAGAATGCAGAAGAATAAAAGTATATATAGTCTTCAAAAACTGACAACAAATTATGGATTTGTTAACCAGGTGGAGATGATAGACAATTGAAAGAATCAAAAGCTAAGCAGTAACTAACAAGTAGACCCCATTTCCTTTCAATGCTGGCTTACAAGGAAACCATACCCATTAATTCCTAATATGATGGGTTGTGGATGTGGGTGAGAAAGGACATGTGGGGGGAATAGGAGAAGTCGAGGGAGGAGTAGTTGCATTTGGGATACACTGAATGAGAGAAGAATGAAATAAAAAGCCATTCACAGAGGAACTCCTGTAATAAAACACCCTCAACACCTTTTCTCTTTCCATATAATTCATTTCCTAGGGACGCCAAGCAAACATTTAAAGAGTTTTAATCTAAATTTTAGTATTTCTTATGAACTCATTTTTTTTTTCAAAGTAATTCTCAAGCCCAGCCAAACTCTATTGTGGTAGCTTCCATTACAATCTACTATTCTGTATAGTACATATATATATTCTGTATATATATATGTACTATATATATACATATATAGTACATGTATATATATTCTGTATATAAAAGTATATTGATAAAGAAAACCTATTGTGGTTATTAAAAAAAAACTTTATAAAAATGTAAGCTGGGTAAGGTAGCACACACTTTAATCCTGGCACTGAGGAAACAGATGCTAGAATGAGTTCGAAGTCAGCCTGGTGTATAGAGTGAGTTCCAGGACAATACAGCTATTCAGAGACCCTGTCTGTAAAACAAACAAATGGAAGGAAGGAAGGAAGGGAGGGAGGGAGGGAAGGAGGGAGGGAGGTAGAGAACGTGGGGAGAAAAGGAGAGAGAAGAGAGGAGGAGGATGGAGGGAGGGAAGTGAGGGAAAGGGAAGAAAACGAAATAAAGATAAAAATTTAAGAAACTATGAACATGATTAGACAAATGTTCTGACTGAAAACATTCAAGTTTAACCAAAATCCATTTTTTAATCAGTCCTTAAACAAAAACAAACTGTGTTCTCTAAAAAGAACATTTTATTTCCTCATTTAAAAAGAAAGTATACAGTACAGCCAGAAATGGACGCATCCAAGCTCACTGACTGTTATGATTCCATTTTTTTCTTCCTCTTATATCATTTTTATTCTACTATGATTTTCTCAGTGTGTAGAAAATTAGAGTTAAAGATTGCTAGTGAATACTTGCTGAGCTGCTAGCCACTATCTACTGATAATATTCAAATACTCTTCACTATACAATGTCATAAAAAAGTCATCAAAAAGCAACAACACAAAAAAAACTCACAGTGAACTTAAGAAATTTACCTCACCAAAGAAACTAGAGCTAACATTTTCTTATAAATTAAATCTAGAGAATCCATCATTTCAGAAATACTGTTTTAGCTGATATTTGCTAAGTATGTATGCTCATATACTTTTCATGGTAACATTTGTATATTATCTCCAATCCTTATTGATGAACTAATTATTGAGGAGGTAAAAATTACATTTCAAATATGCTATATGTATATAAATAAGTGACAGGGTTTGATATATATATATATATATATCACACACACACATATATAAACATCAATATACATAAAATCTTCCAAACCCATAACCCTGAGTTATTTCACTATGGCATTTCTCAAAATTTGTTCTACAAATTAACACATTAAAGTGAGAAATATTTTTCAGAGTCAAATAAGTGTAGAAAATGTTGAGCAGTGCACAAGTTATTTTTTACAAAAAGATAATATAATATTTAATATGCTAAAATTATATAATATTCATTTTAATCTAAAAGAATAATGTGCTTTTAACAGCACAGAAATCCAATTCCTTCTAGTTGTAAAATGCTTTATCATAATATCTAATAATGCAGCAAAAATTGTGTTTTCATTAATCACTTCCAGGGAAGGCTTGAATTAGCTCAAGCAATTAGAATGGGAAAAAGAAAGCTTTCTCTTACCACTGTGCATCCTGGCCCATCCATCTCTTTCACAGTCTCTGCCAGGTGATCCAAAAAAAGTATCAGTCCTGGGACTTGGGGGATCAACCTGGAAGAAAAAGGATTAGCAGTGTGAAAGAGCACTTCAACCTCCCATCCTTGTTCTCAATCTCACAGCATTACCAAGCAACTGGAGAGCATATGCCACACAGCAGGTGAATTCCACAGTGCTTCTGTGTTCCAAAGTCAGACTTTAATCACTTATTTACTATGCACTTTTCAACAGAGCTAAAATTAAATGCCACCAAAAAAGAACAAATTTGCAATTAAGTACTTACTACCCTGTTTCCTACTTTGGTTTTGACTAAAGTTACAAAAATAAAAACATCCTAGAACAACCTACTTTGCCTTATTTATTTAGAGAAAGTCTACCAAATTGCTACCTGTCTTAGCATACACGTGGAATTCAAGCAGTGTCTTTGCTTTGCAGAGCACTTTATAGTGGATAAATAAGAAAAGTCAACCATATTTTCTAACTAAAAATAAAAATGTTACAGTGATGTAAGTGTATCAAAAAGATGAGTCTACTGACCAAAACTAAAACCTTTTGTGAATAAAGAAACAATAAAAAGAGCAAAAAGTTAAATCAGGATAACAAAAATAAAGATCATACATGTAATAAATTATTACCTAGATCATAAAAAATTTCTATAAGCCAACAATAGCAATAAAGAAAAGATCATAAGGCGATCAAAAGACTTTAGTAGACAATTTAAGGCTTTTCACTAACACATGAGGAGATGCTTAACATCATCGGTCACTGGAAAAATGTTCATCAAACTACAATAAGATGGCACTTGCACTCCCAAGAGGACTGTAGAGAAAGTTAAGCCTGTATCCAAGAGGCCCTGGCTTTTACCCTCGCTACCAGAGTGGCAGAGGAAGGTGCTTAGATGCTTATGAAAATGCAGGGAAACTGAAACACTCTTAAACTGCTCACAGAAATGCAAATTATGCAGTAGCTCTGAGGAACTTTGGCAAATCTTTGCATTAAATATACAATTGCCATATCATAAAGCAGGTTTACTCCTATGTCTTTACCCAGAAGCAATGAAAACAAGTGTTTTAGCAAACACTTATACATATGCTACTCATTAAAGCATTGTTTTAGTAGACAAGAGTGTAAGCAACACAAATATCTATCAACAGACAAGATACATACATAAACAAAAAGGGATAGATATCATTCAATGTAATATTTCCAGTAAAACATCTCAGGTGAAAACACTTGCATTATCAGTGAGATATGCTAAGATAAGTTGTTTGACTCTATTTACATAAAAAGGTACAAGCAGAATGAACAGGCAAGCTCATAGAGACAAGAAGATTAGGATAGGAGTTTCTGTGGAACAGCTAGAACGTGGAGAACTTCATGGTTAAACCAGTGCCAGCCCTCACCATGTGTACACATAAGTAGCACTAATATATATTAGTGGTTGTGTGTGTGAATATATATATATATATAAAACAATGATAATTATAGAAGATATGAATTTGAGGAACCTGGAAGAGGGGGATGAAGGGGTGTAAGTGATATAACTACAGTATTCATGTATGAAATATTTAAAACTTTTTAAAAATGTAACTTAGAAAATAAATTATATCAAAAAATAAAAACATTTACAGTCCATACTTTTAATCACTGCCATGAAAAGTATTAATAAGCACTTCAAGAGCAGTTGTTTCCCCCAACATTTATGTGTCTAATTCCCATGATCCTTCTTAGCTTTTATATACATGCATTTTAATTAAGGAACTGATTATTCCTTCAAATTAAGACAGTATTAAAGTTAAAGGCATCAAACTTCCATTGGCAATACAAGTAAACTGCTATCTAAATAATGTTAAACAGCACCAAACTTGTGATCAAATTAGAAAAACAAGAAAATCACTAATATATCTTATGTGGATGTATCTATTACCCTATGATTTTATAAATAAAAATTTATGGTTAGTAATTTTTAATTTAAAAATCTATAATTTAGTTTGAAAAATAAAGGATTGATTTATAGGCCCAAAATGACATGAAATGTATCACTTGTTTTTAAAGGATGTGAGACAAAAACCTCAGAACTTTTGGAGAACATGGTAATTCAAAAAAAATTATTTGACTTCTGAAAGAGTGTATTCCAAATAATAATTCTAAAACAGATGAGTATTTTAGAGTTTAGAAAAAGTAAACACTTGCTTCTATAGACATTTAAACATAGAAGCTTATTATTACTATATATGCAAATACACAGTGTTTCTGTTAATAAAGAAGCTTTTGGCAGAGTAGCTTTTAGGGGAAAAACACTTTATAAACCTTCACAACTCTGAGACAGCCGATGATGGAACATTCTGACTGCAGGCACTCCAGTTTAACCAAAGTCAGTCTATCATGGACACAAAGCTCCAACTTCCATCATAGCATAAATCTGTGCATAGAAGGATTAGAGCTAAGCTACCCTGACTCCAAAGGCCCTCCTATGCATGCCCATCAAACAAGGGCTGGCTTCAAAGATGCAGGATCCAAAGCTTTCCCAAAAGATTTGCTCTCAAAGGACATCTACTTTTGCTATCACTCTGAATTCCTTTTTATAGGAAACGTTTTCTCTTTGTAAATCCTACTTTGGCATTTTAATATCAATGTCAATTATATCCAAGTTCAATTGCAGAGTTATAGCACTGCGCACTGTGTAAGGTGAGGAGAAATGGATACTTTGAAGTCTATATGTGACATTATAATGGAGCTTGATCTCTGTCAGCATTAAAGGCATAAAGGTGGAACAAGAAGCATGTTCTTTGGTTTTAAGTTAATTTTCTACTTTTAGTTGCTGAAGAGTTCAAGAATGAAAATGAACTGCTTGTGGAAATTCTTTTCAGCATAATATTTTAGTGGCAGAATAGATTTGACAAGTTTCAAATAGAAATGCTTGTGAGCACATACATGTCTAATCACAAATGGAGGCTTATCTGTTTCCTTTTTGAATTCATAAGGGCCCAGATTTAAATGGGCCAGCCGCCGTCTAGTGTCTTCGGAGAGCTCACACATCCGTCTCTTCGTGTATGGAGAGGGAGAGTGTGACTTTGAAGATATTGTAGGCTGTTCATAGTTCTTGGTGTTCGTGCAGTATTTATTCCTCTCGGGTGACTTGGACTTCTTCTTCTGTGATCTTGATGTCCTGCATTGTGGTCTGCCATGGGATTTTTCAACTGGAGCTGAATGGTAAGTAAATTTATCCTAAACATAAAAAAGATAAATGTTCATGTGGGCAGAAGTTACTTTTTAAAACTCTTTAAACAGGAATAAAAGAAATTAACTCAAGGCTATCAAAGTCAACTGAATCTATTATCATCTACATTGACCCAGGAGAAATCAAATCCATATTCACTAGTTAGTAAAGTTTATTGTATCAAATTTCCTTAAGATTAACATGGTCTTAATGAAAATTAAAGGTCAATGCTTAATTACTTGTAAAATTCCAAGAAATAAAAGTATTTTCAAAATAAGTCAAAAACATTTCAGTAAACTAAAAAGTAATGCAAACATTTGTTGTTGTTCAAGAATGAGCTACAAAGTTTTAAAAAACTACATTTAATTTTTAATAGCCCATGTCTAATACAGTATAGTCACATTGTCTGTGACCCTGGGTAGGATGCTGAGGCAGTTTGATCCTAGGCAACCAAGGACTCTTATCTAAAAATACACTTGTCTAGGTAGTTGTGAAATCATGAAAAAAACCTACTAAAAATAAGCCTTATTCATGTAATAATTATGTATAACATATGTACAGCACAGACTGTAAAGCACTAGATATTTTACTTGAATTACATTGAGTGTTAGATTCAAGTCAGAATTTGACAATTCAATGACAAAAAATACTATTTCTGGTTCTCTATTTGGTATAAAACTAAATATGATAAGAGATCAATCATAAACTTTAATAACTAGAACTTTCATCTTTTTATAAATATGGCATTAGTCTAAAATTTTTTAAAAAATAAAAATAAATCTGAGCTGGGCTCAGTGGCTTATAACTACATGGGAGACTAGATACATGTCTAGATACATGGGAGACTGAGGCTAAAAGGCTTTGTAGCCCCAGAGTTTTAGGTCAGACAGAGCACTCTAAGTGAGGTCCTGTCTAAAATAAAACACAACAAAAATAAATACAAATGTAATAGCTCCAATTTTGCTGCTATTAAGGTAATCCTTCATTCTGCCTTACAAGTGCCTTACTAGTTAGATTGGAATTTAATAATATATTTCTTCTCTATAGTCATATGGTTAGAAAAAAACTCTAAAGATCTTTGTGTTCCTCATTTCAATCCCTTGAAAAGCCACAAACCCAATAGTTTTCTCTATTTTCTCCATCCCCTTAGTGCAAGAACTAAGGTCTTAAAATACAAATACGAATCAAAATAAGAGCTGGGCTTTTTTAAGCCAGTGATACAGAGAAAAAAATATGCATGTTTCTAATAAGAATATTCTCTGAGTTCTATACAGGCCAGTCCATTATGTCATTTTCTCCTGTGCTTCATGGTATGCTCCAGGACCTTCTCCCACGCAGTTCAAAGACACCAGTGGGATGTGAGAGCTCTCCTCTCCCCTCACCCACCTCTATGACATCACAATGACTCTCAGATGAAGACATTCTAGAGCCACAAAGGTTCTCTGAGGTTTCCTGAACCATCCAGGGTGTGCACCTGACACCTAGATCAGAGTCCCTTCGGCTCAGCTTTAATTATCTCTGTCAACCACAGCTTGAACCTTCCCTCTATACAAATCCACTGCAGCTACAGAATCTCTTGCACACACACACATACACACACAAATCATCTCCTTTCTCCAACCTATTTCTGTTACTAACCTTCACATCACATCAGTCACTGGACATCTATCTCCTTGCCCTTTACACGTTGTTGGTTTCCAGGCACAGCTAAGCTCCTAAAGTGATGGTTAAGTTTGTTTTTACATACCCACCTCTGATTATACCAAATCTTAAAAAATCAACCCCACCCTCTTTCCTCAGTAAAGATTTTGAATGATGCATATTTTTAAGTCACAAACTTCATGGCATCCATTATAGATGTATGGTGTCCAAATATGTCCACCACTTAAAGCCTCCTAGTTTTGTCTACTAAAACATAAATATTAGCTATGAGTACTCTTGCCAAAATGACTGCCATAATTTCCTGTACTACATGTACACCATCATAGTTTCTGCTCCAGGTTCAGCCAGGCTTGACTATGCACCTTCCTTTGATCAACAGGACACTGTCACAGGATCAGGTTTTTAAAAAGACTATTGGCTCTTCTTGAGAACCTTCTACAGCAAGAAGCCACAGTGATTAGCATGCTAGATGATGAGTGATGCTGGTCGGCTGTCAAAACTGCCAAATGCCAGGTTAGAGAGAGAAAATTTAAAAAAAAAGCCCTAGCAAAAGAGAACCTTCATCCAGCAACTGATGAAGGCAGAAGCAGAGATTCATAGCTAAGCATCAGTTAGAGCTCCCGGTCCAGCTTAAAAGAGGGAGGAGAGAGTATGTGAAAAAGGGATCAAGATCATAAGGAGGAGACCCACAGAGATGGCTGACTATTGGCAGCTCGTGAACTCTAAAATGACAGCTGAAGAAACTTCATGGAAAGGAACTAAACCCTCTGAAGGTAGAGGACAAATGGCGTGGGAAGTCTGTGGAGCCTCCTGCAGGAGGACCAAAGTTTATTCCTGGTACATAAACTGGTTTCTAGGAGCCCATTCCCTACAGAGGAACACCTTATTAGGCCTTGATACTGGGGTGGGGGGGAGGAGGCAGATCTGCCTCAACTGGATCTGCCAGAATGAATTGACTTACCTTGGAATTCTTTGCCCTCCCTGGGGATGGATGGGGGATGGGGGGAGGAAGGGGGACTGAAGGAAGACTGGGAAGAGGAGAGGGGAGGGGAACAGTGGTAGGTATGGGGAAAAAATTAAATAAGAAATCAGCTTTTTAAAAAGGTATTAAAAGAATTAACAACCAGATGTAAGTTATAGGCCCTGACTGGATCTTGTGACATGGAGGCAAGAAGCCAATTTAAAAAATTTGAGCATGAAAAAACAAACAAACAAACAAACAAAAACCAGGTCCTTAGCGAGCCAATCTAGTCCAAAGGAATCATCCTTTAGCCCCATAACTCAGAAGCACTTGTGACTTTTAAACTACTGTGAGGGGGAATTGCTATACAGCAAAACCTAAGGTATACTACACCTTAACAATGTTTCACAACATACTAAAAAGTCTGTCAGTATTTAACTATGTAACAATAAATTCTACTTTGAAACAAGTAAAATCAAATAGAAGAGAAAATTATTTTTCTCCTGGAAATCCACATCAATATCTTTAATTTTTCAATTCATTAAATTCCTGACAAACCTAAAGCATACATGATTTGAAAACAGTCCTCCTCCTCCTCCTCCTCCTCCTCCTCCCTCCTGTGTGTTCCTTCCTTCCAGCCTTCTCTCACCCTGTCCCTCTCACTTGGCTCCCTTCCCCCATCCCATCTCCTTCCAGCCTTAACAGGGAATTGAACCCAGAACCTTATGCATGGTAGGACAAGTGCCCCTTTGAATCAAAACAAGATCTATCTATACCCCTAAAGCATAGTTTTAAACGCTATCTAGTATAAAACCTACTTTCTTACATTTCTGTTTAGTAAATATCAAATAACTCCGAATAAGTGAAAAAAAAAGAACAGTATTTTCAGAAAATATTAGATCCTAAGTACATAAAGTGAAACTACTGTGACTAGGAGGCAGGGGACCTCCGTTTACATGGGCTCTGCACTGAGATGTATACTTGAAGTGATTAGGCTTTTCTGTGTAAATTAAAAAATAAAAAGAATTTTTCTAGTCATTCATTAAGAAAACTCCAGAGAGAAAAACTGAATACTGGGCAAAGAATTTTTAATTTATAAATGTGTACACTGAGTAACTCAGAAACCAGTCAGTAAGATCCCCACACACAGAAAGCAAGCAAGACTGATGAGACTTCCAACATCTGTGTCTAAATGGTTAATAGCTACAGACTGACTTTGGAATCCTAAATATCTTGCTAACAAAATAACATTTCCTCTAATACTCCAGAACGTCATCTCACCTTACTTAAGTCACTATTACTGTCTTCAAAAAAATGAGCCTTAAATTTGTAAAACAGGAAATTACTATTTCACCCTTTCCTCTCCCAGCCCGGTCTGCCCCTATTGAATCCTCTGGGCTTTATACATTACCAGCCCTTCATAGGAACATGGCTCTCATAGAACTGCACATGGGTGATGCCAGCATTGATGAGATAACTATGGGAAAGGTCACTTGTCCAACTGCACATGGGTGATGCCAGCATTGATGAGATAACTATGGGAAAGGTCACTTGTCCATCAGAAAACTGCCCTATGGCCCAGTAAAAATTAGAATATAAGGAAGATTAGGTGCAGAAGCTTATTAAAGAACATTTTTTGCAAACCCAGTTATTTAGGCTATGATCTGACAGGACAAGTATGGTCACTGCTCTGTAATACTCTTCTAGGAATTACACAGTCAAGAAGTCATACTCAATAAATGTCAAGTCCCCAGTCTGAGAACTCCGCAACATTTGCTTTAAGGTATCCTTGACCTCTCTGTAGTCACCAGCAACTTCTGCAAAATATAAGGAAGTCTCCAGATGAGTTTTCGCTAGCAATTCTGATCTCCGCATCTGTTTCTGGAAGTTTGACTATTGCTTGTATTAAAAATTTCACAATGCAAAATAAGTAAAGAACCAAGCAAATAGTATCAAGGCACCTCTGCCATGGGGCTAAGCTTGGCCTTCTCCTGTTTCCTATGGTGTGAACTGCTGCATACTGTGCTAACTGCTTTACTATGTAAGCCAAAGACTGAGGGGATAGTGACAGGAAATGCAACCAAAACAGGGATAAGCAATGCCTGCCGCAAACCCATCCACATGAACTACGTCATCATTAAACCATTTTAACCATTCAACCTGATTGCGGCACTTCCTTGAGCTTATTAGACATTCCGTGATCACTGAAGTTGTAGAAAATTCCAGCTTTGGAGCAATTCCCTGAAAGATTAAAAAAAAAAGTATTTTTACATATTAAAAAAGCACAGTGGAGAGAATAGGATCTAAAATAACAAATACTTTTCAAAACTGAACACTTCATTTATAGTTTTATCTTTTTATTATTATTAAGAACATAGTAATGATGAATGTTACTAATTAGCAGTTTCATTTCCAATGATTTGATTTGGAATGGTTACATTACTTTTATGGAATAATTTAAAATTATTTTCATTTTCAAGTGTCTCTCTGTCAAAGTGTTTGAAGATTTTAAATTATGACATATTAGTCATAAATATGTAAATGTACTTAATTTCACTTTTTTTATATTTACAATTTAAGACATTTAATTATATAATCAAGATATAATTACTAGCTCTATTTAACCATTCCAGAAATTCTATATATATTAAAACACCATTGTTTATTATAAATACATATAATACTTAACTGTTCATTAAATTTTTATCTTATTATATTTTAATACATTTTTATTAAATAGAATTCTATTACTTTTCCCTTCAATTTCATCCCACTAGTTCAGTCTATACCCCTTTACTATATTAATTTTTAATGGAATAGTTTGGATGCATCATTCTGAAAATATCATAACTCCCAATTGTACAATCTTCAAACAGAAAAGGTCACTGAAAATTGTCTATAGCCTTTTTCTTAAAATATACTTTACATTCAGGTATAGATATTAATCTGGGTTGTATTTCTACTAACATTTCAATAATCAACTTGAACAATTTTAAGATAAATGGAGAAAAGAAGATAGTTCAAAGGAATTGTTACAAAGCACCCAAAGAAACATCTGAAAGCCCACATTATACAGATACCAACTGTCAACCACGAGAAGTCAGACACTGACCAAGCCCTCTGCAAAAGCTGTCTGCGACCAACTAAGTTTAGAACTTAAAGCCTATCCATTACAAAAGATAAATCTAAGTTGCCTAGGAATCAATATTAATGACATCTACTATACTCTCTTATTAGATACCTATTATACAAAATATATTTCTCTAAAACTTGGTAAGTGTGAGCCATATCCAAAGACTCCAAGCTAGGCTACTTTTTTAATGGGGAAATATTAAATATGTATGTGCCATTTTCCTTGTGATTATAAATTGCAATCCTCTTTCTTACATGCAAAATACACTCATGCTTCCAAAAGAAAAAAGGAAGCAAGAAGTCTTGACCTTTTATAACTTTACAAATTCAGTTCAATCCCAGGTGACTCTAGATTGAATTGATAATAAACAACTAACAACAAAAGCATATTGCTGAATTTTAGAGTAAAAATAATGATTAATCTTTCAGAGCTAGCAATAACAACAAAATAATGTCATAATTAGGGCACATTAAGTTCACTGATGTCAAAAATAAAAAGAAAATAGAAAAAAAAAAAAACAAATTCAGTTCAAAATCCAGTGTTGGCATATAAGAATCCTCATATAGGTAAGGTTCTTTGACTATAGATCAGAATAGCTTTTACAATATTGTTCTCCATAGTCAGAAGACATAAGAACTAAGGAGACAAGTAATCTATATAACAACACCTACAGTACACATGTGTAGCATGCACACATTCCTGTTGAAGTGAGAGCAAAATGGCAATGAGACCCACTGGTGCCTAACAACCCAGAAATCCATACAAGGAGAAGTATCAAAGAATTTCTGTAAATACATGCATGTGTCACTTAATGAAGAGGATCTGGACTGAAAAATACGTCATTAGACAAATCATCATCATGGATACTTCCAGAAATCTGGATAGTATGGTCTATCATATCACTAAATATATGCCATAGCCATCACTGTAGGTATAGGGCAAGTCCAATCAAAATGTCAAGACATACACAACTGTCTACTATCACCACCTGGCCTGTGTATGTTCACCCTAAACTTCCCTGGGTATTTCTTGTTGCACTGTGAGTTCCCAAGAGTTAAGTATTTTTGCAAGCCTTTTAAAGTCCAGTATGTAATAGGACTATTCATATACACAGACAGATTTGTCTTAGGGAATTAACTCACACGACCATAGGAGATGACAATTCAGAAATTTAAAGGACACTTTAATGAGGTGGAAATGAAGGAATAAGTTGACACACTGTTTTGAGCCTGAAAGCCTATAGAATAGGCTGGAGTATTATAAATAGATATGGTTTCTATTGCTTCCATGACACAGAATTCTTCCTTCCTCAGAAACCTTAGTGTTTCTGTTGCAGTCTCCAGTCTGATGAGATGAAGGTCACTTGTACTGTCAACTAGTAATGCTTTACACTAACATCCAGATTGCTACATGGGCACTAAAACCTAGCCAAACTGTCAAAATCACACCATCTCAAAAGTGAGTATTGAGTATATTGCAAGAAGTAAGTCATTCACTGAGTTTAATCAAGAAGCATTTGTTAAATACTTCTTCACAAGATACTGAGTAAAACTACAATTCAAAGTTGAGAATGTTATAGAACTCAGAGTCTATAGAGAAAAATGTCTACAATCACTACCAAGGTAGCCACAGTTAAAATGCAAGATAATCTCAATGTCAAATCAATCCACCTATGAACCCTAAATAAATATAGGTCACTGTGCTTTGTCCAAGCTTACTAAGCAAATCCATAAAAGTGCCATTATTTAACTCCAGATAATGGTTTGAATCCTTGTCACAGTAATGAGAATCACAAGAATTCTGAAGACAAGTCATTGTTGTTTTTCTAGAACCACAAACCACTGACTACAGCACTTATTTTTATTTATATGTAAATACAGCTATTGATATGGCTGGATTTATACCCCAATTTTGAAGTTCGGTTACATGCTGTTCCTTGTCTTTTCTATTACTCAGTTTTTCATAGAAGTCGCACTGGATTCCCCCTCTGTTGACTTCTAGTGATAAGTGATGAAATAAATCCATAGCTACAGCTACTTTCCCTGGGCTTCTTTTCATCTCTTACTGTCCCCCCTATGAATGCCTTTCAGAGTGAGACAGGAAAGAGAGAGAGCTTCTCTTGGCCTTCTTGTCCCTTTGTTTCTGGATCTCTCTGTCAACCTTGTAGAAGATTTGCCATTGACCACAATCAGAATAGCACTGGGCCTTGTCATTGACCCCAATCAGAAGGCCAATGGTTCTTGCAATTGACCCCAATCAGAATGGCAATGGGCCCTGCACAGCTGCAAGGATTCCCCATCTGCTACCAAGAGGATCCATTATGTTTAGCTGGTATCACCAAACCATTCACCACACTTCTCAACGCTTTGGTGCCAAAGATGCTGCTCTTGTGCCCAGTCTTGACTGGTAAAGATACAATTGTCACTAAGAAGTAGAACATAGGGTATCTCAGGTAAAGAAGCTCAAAATGACTGCTATATTACCTAAAACTTGAGTCAATTTTTAAGCATAAAAATGTTATCTGCTGGCTGTATTTGTTAGTCTGTATTTACTGCCCAGTGTTGACTATGGTAACTTTGTCCAGTTTCACATTTGCTTACTCTACAGAGAAGATCTGTTAAACTCTTCACATGGCTGTTGTTAGAAGTTCTTTTATATATACATATATATCTTTGCCTCAGTAATCAAACACCTTCCAAATATATGCAAGAAAAACAAGTGGTGAAAGAAAATTCCTGTGAGCAGTCCACACAGCTGACTGACTGTGAGCAGTCCACACAGCTGACTGACTGTGAGCAGTCCACACAGCTGACTGTGAGCAGTCCACACAGTTGACTGACTGTGAGCAGTCCACACAGCTGACTGACTGTGAGCAGTCCACACAGCTGACTGACTGTGAGCAGTCCACACAGCTGACTGTGAGCAGTCCACACAGTTGACTGACTGTGAGCAGTCCACACAGTTGACTGACTGTGAGCAGTCCACACAGCTGACTGTGAGCAGTCCATACAGTTGACTGTGAGCAGTCCACACAGCTGACTGTGAGCAGTCCATACAGTTGACTTGCTATTATTGTCTTCATATGACAAAGAAAGTGAAGCTGTCTTAAAGAAAGCATAAATATAATATTTATTCTTTATGAGCTTCCGCACCAATTTTAAAACTCGTTGAAGACTATGATAGTATAAAAGCTAACAACATAAAAAATATTCCAGGGAACAAAGGTTTTCATTTGTTATAGACACAACTTTTATACTTTCAGTAAACTGAACTTTCTATTTCTTTGGACACAGCTTATCATAAACCTGGACATGAATGAAACTCTATTTAATCAACTGCATTAGCTCATATACCACCCACTTTATATTAGGATTCCATAAAATTTGTTTGAAAACTGTTTGTCCAATAATTTCAAGCTAAACAACTTTTATGTCTCTGCTTGTGAAACAAAATTGTCACTTCTGACTTCTTCTGAGTAGCAGACTGAGTCTCAGGAATAAAGATATTTTCAAATCGGAGGAGTTACAGGAAAGGATGAGAGAACTTTGTGTGGAAGCAGTATTGAGTCTAATGATGTTTAATCATCACACAATTATTGCCATTCAGAAAGAAAAGCTCTCTTAATGTAGCATTTACAATTACCTAATAATGTATAATCTGTGAACACTTTATAATCTATTCATCCAGGCTTTATCCAGGCTGGCAGTTTCAGTTATTTGTGCCTTTTACCACTGTTAGCAGAACTTTAAGAAACCATCTTAGCCAGTGCTGCAGCTGGTTGGTAAAATGATAACATGCAGAAGGCCCAGGGTCCCATCTCTAATATCCAGGGTAAAAGCAACAGAAGAGGGCTCTTCATAACCCAGTGAGTATATGTTGAAGACATACATTTAGAAGACAATATGCTAGAAAAATCTTGGTTTTATTAAATAATTTTGAGTTTTGATTGTTTCAACTTATGACATAGTAGCATACAAAAGTTCTTAATTTATAAATATTTAATATTTATAAATATTTTCCAATAAATCATATATGTCTAAAAAGTCATATTTAAATTTTCATTTTCCCTAAATGTTGAGACTTGTTATTGCTCAAATGTTTGTTGAACTTTCCCTAGACAGAAACATAAAAGGTGACAAACACGAAGGAATGAGACTGGGCAGTGTAAAGGAGAAACAAGTTGCAGGTTGTGAAGAATGTCAGCCAATATAGTGTGTGTTAGTTTTCAAAATAAATGCTTTAATTTGCTAAGTTGTTCTCATTATGTTCAGGATATATAAAATAACAAAATTATATGGAGTGCCACTCAGCAGTAAGAAAAAAATGATATCCTAAAATGTGCAGGCCATTGGATGGATTTGGAGAATATCCTCCTGAGCAAGGTATCACAAACCCACAAAGATAAGCAGGGGATGTACTCACTCATTAGTGAACTCTAAACAAAAAAGCAAAAAGCAAAGCATGACCAAGCTGCAAACCACAACCACTGAACACCTTCAACCAGCACCTTGGAGCCCATTCCCTCCAGAGGAACACCTGACCCAGTCTTGATGTTGGGATGAGGAAAACGGATCTGCCTGGAGTGGATGCTGAACTAAGCCACCTTGGGACCTTGAGACCTCCTGCCCTTGCTGGGGAGGAGATAAAGTGATGAAGAGAAGAGAGTGAGTGACTGGGAGGGGCAGGAGGGGGGAAGGAGTTTGAACAAGGGGATACGTGGAAAAAAATAAGACTTTATTCATAATAAAAAAAGGAAAAAAACAACACAAGTTTGAAAACAAAATTTGAGTTTGTTCTACACACTCAAGGTCCGAAGGCCTACATGCTAGTTCTCACCCATAACCTTGACTAAGGAACTGAATTGGAAAACTGCAATCACTTACTCTTAGCCCAGAAATTCTCCTCATGGTAACTTGGCGATTGGAATCATGGTGTCCAGAAATTTGGTTTGGACCCGGGAACATGAAATCTCGTGTATTTTCATCATAGGTAGACAATGTTTCTCCCACTATAAGAAAGATATCCTATGATTCAAATTATAACAAAACATTCTATTTAGAAACAAAATCATCAAATATAATATCTATATATTGCCTGATGCCTTATTGTATACCTGCTTGAAGGCAATGTTAATCTTCTATAAAAGAAAAATTAAAGTAAGGATACAGGAAATACTTTAACACATATTTTCAGTTTCAGAAATATGATATATATTAGTATATATATTAGTAATTCTCTGCCTTACACCTTGGAGAATAGGGGTATTTATGTACACTCAGTGAGAACCTATGAACTCTTCAAAAAGAGAGTTCTTTAAAAATACAAAGCTGCAAAAATTTATACACCCAAGCTTACTGCCACCTCTAGCATCTTCCTGTTATCTGTATTTTCTGTCTGCCCTCATGTGGTATAAAACTGAATATGAAAAATAACTGAGATCCTTTGTAGACTTTGTGGCTAGTGAACTAAGTATGTGTATAATACTCAACTTTTATACTTTCAGTAAACTACTGAGAATAGGTACTGAGAATACTTGTATTTAATAAAATAGAAGTATCTGTTGCACAAAATATTTAATTAAGATTTCTTTAGAAGTCCTAGAAATCAGTAACAACACTGAAACAAGTCTCTATATTTTAATAGGTAACCTCTCTCCTTAAGAACCAATGTTTACCTTGTAAGTATACATCCACCACCCTCTTCATTCCCAATAATAATAACACAAAAAACCAAAAATCCTGTTTAATTAACAAATAGACTTAATTTTATTTTTAAAATCTCAAAAATTAAAAATTCAATTTATATTACTGTCAAAAATATTCTAAAATTATAAAGATATCATCTTCCACTTCCAATATTTTTAACATGTTTAATTTTTGGAACAATGCATTCAGTTGGCATTTGTGTAAACTTTTCTGTGTTTGTTGTTTTGGAATAAACATAGTGGATAAGTAAAATAAGCACTGCTGTTAATTGTTAAGTAGAGGGGAGAAGAGATATTTAGAAATATTTCATTGGGATAAGTTGCCTTATCAATAAGTAATACAATACCTGGTGGAACTAGCTGTATCAACTCGAACACTGCTGTATCATCTGAAAGTTTGAAGGAAAATCTCGTCACAAGGTCAATAATAATGAGTTACTTTAATCTACTTCTAAGAACTCATCACAAAGGCATAATTTCTTCCTTCAGTCCTTTAACTTCTGTCGTTTCCCACGAGTGAAAGTGTCATTCAGCCTTCTATCCATTTATTTTATCTATGAAGAAATATTACATTCTCCATTTATGTCATAACTTGAGGCTCCAATGATAAAATAAATATGGCCCATTTTGTTATATCCTTCTTTGTTTGTCAAAATACATTCTGCAAGCTGCCCAGTGTATATTGGTGTTTGCTGCCAGGCCTGAAGACCTGAGTTTGATTCCTGGGACCCACATAATGGAAGCAGGGAAGTAACTGCCCTTAAATATAGCTCTGACTTCCACATCCCATAATACAAGAACAAGTAGTCCCCCAACAATAAATACATACTAAAAATTAAAAGCCAAAATAATTACTGAATACTTTTAATCTCTTAGTAGAGATACATTTTTTCAAATATATAATAATAAATAATTGTAAACAAATATTTACAAATAAATTTACAAGTTTATTTACAAATAAATAATTTATCTACTTTTTAATCTGGGGGATAACAAGTTACATATATTATAAAATACCTTCTGAAATATTTTTGATACATTTTCAGAAGTAAGAAAGTCAATCAATGAATCATCTCTGTCCTCTGAGAACCAACTAAAAGGGCCACCTGCTTCCTTTATCTTGTACTGCTTTCCATGGAGTCTCCTCATTCCACCCTCCATACATATATTTCACCTATGAAGAAGTTCTGAATTCTCCACTTAAGCCACAGCTGAGCTACAGTAAGAAATATGGACATGGTATACTTTCAAGATTCTTTATCTGTTCATCCACTTGAGACAGGGCTTTACTGTGTACCTGCCTTGGCCTAATGCATCATCTTTCTATCTTAGTCCCTTGTATACTGAGACTACAGATGTGCTCTCATAACCAGTAAGACCTGGATTGTTCCAAAGAGTCTTACATTTCACAAACAGGAATAAATATTAAATGAAATAAAGTAATCAGCAAACATGTAATTATAATCCACAAGTACAATGGGAGCATGGGAGGGCATCAGGAGATACTGTCAGAAGGGCAGTCAAGTTCACAGTGGTCTTCAGTACTCAAACATAGCAAGAGTTGGGAGATATAAACTAGGAATTGGGAAGCAAAGGGCATAGAGCTTCTCAGAGCTGAAGGAACAGAACATACTAGGCTCAAATACAGCCAAGCAAGGTGGTCCAGGAGATAACCCAAGAACAAGCCTCCTTCTAAATGCAACTGGAAAAGATAGACAACTAACAAAAAATAATTACTAAAACCTAAGCACTAAAACTGTGTAGAACAGAAACATGGTACAAAGAGGAAATCCAGAGAGATGAGCCTGGCCTTGGGAGCAGTTTTTTCTTTCTTGTAGCTGACAAATCTGACAGGCAGCTAAGAGGCAAGAAATTAGCAATGACTTTTGATAAACTCATGACATGAACTTCAGAGTACATGCCAAATTGTCAAAGTAAAGTACTCAACTACAGCCCCAGGGAAAACATGGCTTTAGGGAGTCAGGAAGGGGTTGGGAGTGGGAAGTCAAGTCAATGACCTAAAATCCTGACTGCTAAACAACAGGCTTGGTTCACAGAAGAGCAAACCTGTCTTGCTTTGAATGAGAATGCTCCCCCAACATATTTGAGGATTAAGAGGTGTGGCCATATTGGAACCGGTGTATGAATGAGGGTGGCCTTTGAGATTTCAAAAGTCCAAGCCATTATTACAGTTGGCTCTCTCTGTGTTTCTTGGTTGTTAGCTCAGCATGTGAGCTCTCAGGTGCTCCAGTGGCTCTCTCAAACTGTAAATTAGTCAGCCACCAATTGAATGCTTTTTTTTAATAAGCTGCCTTGGTCATGCTATCTCTTCACAGAAAATGAAAAGTAACTGAGACAAAAACCTAAAAGTAAAGCATAAACTAAAATATAGCCAATTTTGAAATAGCTCAAATCCAGCCTGAATTAAGATAATTCAAGTACTTTTTTCTACACTTTATAGCATTTGGCTTTGAAACTAAATCAAAGGGTTATACAGAAAACATATAAATGAGGCTTAAAAACTAAGAAAATGAATTAGAAGACTCCAACACTAAGTCTCCTACCTACTCAGAAGGTGTCATTTATGCCACCAATGACAGGAATTTGACATCATTTAAGATATAGCCTTAAATAAATTGCTGTAGAACTTATAGTCTGATGTGTAAGAGGCTTGGAAGATTTACTCTAGCCTAAAAACTGGAGACAAATAACTCTTTTAGTATACCTCACAAGGTTACCTCACAGGACAAAGTGGGTAGATAAGAGGGATCACAAGAGAGCAGAACTACATAAGCAGTGGCCTCTATGGGAGCATGGGAGGGGGGAGTTTGGAGTCCTCAGGATCCTCACTGAGAACCTTGGAGAGAAGTTTGCTCTGACTCCTAAAGGGAAAGGAAGCATCTGGAAGTGTGCCAGAGCATTCTATTCTTTGTAATAGGCCTTCTCTTGGGGGAAAAAAATATTTTTCCTCAGGTTCTATCTGTCAGGTTCTTTAAAAAAAAAAAAAAAAAAAAAAAAAAAAAAAAAAAAAAAAAAAAAAAAAAAAAAAAAAAAAAAAAAAAAAAAAAAAAAAAAAAAAAAAAAAAAAAAAAAAAAAAAAAAAAAAAAAAAAAAAAAAAAAAAGCCTAATCGACCTGGTGTAAGGGAAGTCCTAAGTCTAGCCAACACCAGGCTTCTACCAGGAGCAGGTGAAATACTCAGCCACAATGCCACCTTTGTTTGTCCATGGGAGAAAGGAGACATCATCTATTCATCCATCCTGTCCTAGGGGAAGAGGGCCTAGAAATGATGGCAGAGTTCACATGGGCTTTTCAAAGGGTAGCTCCACTCACAGAAAACAGAACACTCTCTCCTCAGACCTTACCAACACATTAACATGACACCTCCCAAAGTCCTTTTCTCAGTACACCATGACCAGCTTGCAACAAGGAGCATGAAAGAACAAGAGTGCAATGTGGATACCTTGGTCACACAAATGGGGACACTGGAGTGACATAATCAAAAACAAACAAATGAAAACTTAAGAACTGAGGCTATAAATAATTTGCTAAGCTCATACAAGACCCTGGGTTTATTCTCATTACCAAAAAAACTCCACAAATTTTTTAAACTATAAAATTCAAAGAGATCTAGTAAAAAAAATGTAAGCAGCACACAAAAATACAAAGGTTCAAAAGGCATGTTGGCAGAGATGGAATTGCTAAAAATGGAGAAAGAAGAAAGGCTAAAATCAGAACACTACAGCTGAAAAGAATGCCTGGGGGGGAAGGGGGACTTATTGGTGGGCAGCACATGGCTAGAAAACAATCTCAGAGCTTTCAGAACATAACAATAAAAACTTTCAAATCATCAAAAAGAGAAATCCAAAGCAAAAAGCAGTAAGCAGTAAGAATTGTGGGACAACTACAAAAGATGTAAAGTATAATAATAGAAACATCAGAAGAAAGAGGAGAGACCCTGACCCACTAGAGGATGGAAGAGCTAGCTGTCACAAGAAGGATTCCTAGTGACTGGCAGTTTACTGAGGCAAAGAGAAACATAAAGACCATTTGACAAAGACAACAACTGCTAGAAGATAAGCAAAGGGGGGTAGTGAGAATATTGCAAATTCCCAAATTCTGTAAAATACATTAATATAAACACTCAAGAAATTTATTGAACTAGAGAACAAAGGTCTTTGAAGCAGCATGAGAAAAGCAACTTCGCATTTTGAAAGCATCTTTCAAAGATCCTTGCAGCAGAAAGGGTCAGTAGAAAGTCTGGAGGCCAGATAGCCAGATCCTGACATGTCCAGAATGCTAAAAGAAATGCTTAGCTTAAGTAAGAATGCCTGGTGTAGTAGCACAGGCCTCAGTTCCAGCACTTGGGAGATAGAGGAAGGTGGATCTGTGAGTTTGAGGCCAGCCTGGTCTACAAAGTGAGTTTTGGGATATGGATACAGAGAGAAACCCCCCCCCCCGTATTGAAAAAAAAATTGCTATATCCAGTTTTTTAAAAATGTCTTTCCAAAGTATTGGATAAATTAGCATATTATAGCCATACAATCATGAATGTGAAAGATCAGTAGGGAAGAGTAGAACATACCAGACTGGGTGATAGGGAGATGGCAGAATGTGGGAGGAGTGTGGCTGATACACATTGCATACATGTTATTAACAGTTTCACACCCAATGGGAGACTATGAAATTATACAAAACAAAGTACATTAATTAAAAGGAGAAATAAACATACAACAAAATAATTGCAGACTAAATTACCTACTCTCAATACTTGATAAAACAATGGGACAGAAGATAAAAGTTCTTGGACTTAAAACACAATAGACCTGAGATTTAATAGACATATGTAGTAGCTCTATTGGCTACATGTTGTGGCATGTTCCTAATTTCTCATTACTCAGAGGAGGCTGAAGTGAAAGGTCACAAGTTCAGTGCCAGCTTGAGTTCCAAACTAGCCTGAGCTACAAAATAGATAGAGCCTTGTCTCGACAAAAATAAAACACAGCAAAAGAAAAGACCAGTGTAGTGGGAAATTAAAAACTATATATATAAATGATTGTGTTATAAGATTAGAGACGAGTGGGACATAGTTAATTAAAAAAAATTCCAAAAATAGACCTTCAAAAAAAAAAACCAAGTCAAAAAGTCGTCATTCTCTCTCGAGAGTTCCCCAACTGAGTGCGCAGTTCGGCCCAGCTGCCCAAGAGTTCAAACATACAACATAAAGATAAAAAATCTTCCTTAAAAAGGCTCCAACGCGCTACAACCTCATCCTGTCATCTTCTCTTAAAACCAGCTCTATTTTATAAACGATTTTCACAAAATAAACCCCATTTAAAACATAACTCACAACAAGTTTTTACCGCGATAATTGGTGTTTAACGTGGGGCACTCAGGACAGGAAGGTGGTGTGGCCTTTGTGAACTTGGAAGCATATGGCGATTTTTTGTCTTTGGTATAGGGCAAGCCTTTTTGGGAGGATGTGGGGGTAGCATTGGGCAATATGAGCCAGGGCTCACAGTGTGACTGGAAGTGAAAGGTCACAAGTTCAGTGCCAGCTTGAGTTCCAAACTAGCCTGAGCTACAAAATAGATAGAGCCTTGTCTCGACAAAAATAAAACACAGCAAAAGAAAAGACCAGTCTATCAATCGCCATGTAACACTCTACAATTGTACATATATTCTTTTCAAGAGTACACAAGACATTTCCTTGAATAGATCATAAATTAAAATACAAATTAAGTCTTATTAGGAGGACAGATGTAGCTAACGAATTTAAACTAGAAAAATCTGATCTTTTCACAATCAGTTAAAGAAGAAATCATAAGGGAAGTTTGAAAATATACTGAGATGAATTGAAGAAATATATCAAAACATGTGAAACAGAAAACAATGTTAAGGTAGAAATTTCTAACTATGAATGCTTAAATTAAAAAAAAAAAAAACATTGTTATGGAATAATTTTCTAGTACACCGTGAAGATGTGCCTTTGTCAAGGTGCCTTCTTACTGGTTTAATAAAAAGCTAAATGGCCATTAGCTAGGCAGGGGGTATATGGGTACGATGGCCAGACACAGAGGACACTGAGAAGAAGAAAGGCGAGGTCACCAGGAGACACAAAGAAAGCAAGCAAGACATGCTGAAGGACAGGTAAAGCCACAAGCCATATGGAAATACATAAATAAATAGAAATGAATTATTGTAATTGTAATAGTTAGTAACAAGCCCAAGATATGTTGAGCTTTTATAATAAATAATAATTCTCTGTATCATTATGGGTGAACCAGCAGTCCCAACAAATAGTTCCAACTACAATTTTAAGTCAGCAGCATAAAGCTTAATAAAATATTAAACCCGAAAATGGGGAATAAGTTAAACCCAAACCTAGAGAAAAATTAAATTAAATATTAGAACAAATATAAGTAAGGTAAAAAAATAATAGACATGAATAGAATCAAAAGTTGTTTTTCTAAATATCAACAAAATTGCCAGATATTTTCATATATAAGGATATTATTATATAAGAACATTTATAAATAAAAATACATTATATAAATGAAGTTGAAAAATTTCAAACAGACAAAAGCTATCTTTTAAAAAAAAAAAAAAAAACAAGAAATGTTTTTAATAGTGAAATTTCACAGCAGTCAAAAATCCCCCAAGAAATAAAGACATAATATATTCAAACTGAATATTGAAGAATTAATGCCTATCTTTCTCAACTTCATTAGAATAAATAGAAGAAGAGATGATATTTTGTATCTCGTTATATACAGGATGTATTTCCCTAAAACCAGAGTCAAACACACACACACACACACAAAAAAAAAAAAAAAAAAAAAAAAACCTTATGCTAAAACTCTCAATAAACAGTAGAAGCAGAATTCAGCAACACATTAGATGTATACACTCCATGCTGCAGCTTGAATAAGGAAATGTCCTCCATAAGTCCATGTGTTTAAACACTTGGTCCCTTGGGGAAAGACTATGAAACCTTTAGGAGATGTGTTCTTGCTGGAGAAAGTAACCCACTGGGGATAGATAGGCTTTGATGATGAACTTCCTGGCTCCACTTCCTGTTCCACTTCTCTGCTTCCTGACCTTCAGTCTCTCCTCATGTTCCTCATGTCCAGAAATGCCATGTCTTAACTGCCATGGTGGACTGTGTCCCCTCTAGAAGTGTAGGCCTAAACAACCCTTTGTCTCATAAGTTTCTGTTTTTCTCAAGGTATTCTGTCACAGCAAGGGAAAAGTAACTAATACAATGACAAACAAGATGTATCCCTGTAATGCAAGAATAGTTCACTCTATGAAATTTGATTGATACAATATACTTCACTAAAATAAAACAAAGAACATGTGATCATCCGATTTGAAACAGAAATCATAATAAAATTTAACAATTTTTATAATGAAAACTGAAAGAATTAGGAATACAAGTGAACTAACTCACCATAATAAAATCCACAAACAGAAAACCAGTTAATAAACAGCACTCAGTGGTGAAACTTGAAGATTCTCCTCTAAGATCAGGAACAAAGCAAGGATGCTTTTATATCTATTCAACTAGAAGAGCAAGGAGGCAAGAAATACACCAACAGCATTCAAACTGGAAAACTGGATTAGCTGTGCTTACATGGCATGAGACTATCTTTTAGGCCAACATATGGACCAGTGAGATAGAATAGAGCAAATAGAAGCAAACCTTAGATGGTGATTTTGATGAAGTGCAAAGCCATCCAGTGAGGGAGAAGAGGGTCTTTTCAACAAATGGTAATGGAAAAACATGTGCACATATGCAAGAGAATGAGTTTATAATTCTACCTAAAATACTGCACAGATAAATCAACTTAACCAAGGACTAAATTCAAGCCTTATACCTTTAAAACTCCCAGAAGAAAATGTAAGACAAAAGCTTCACAATATTGGGTTTGAAATGATTTCTTGGATAGGACACCAAAGACACAAGTAACAACAACAAAAACTAGAAAAACCTTAAAATTTTCTGTATGTGAAGACATAATACCAGCAGAAGAAAGTCAATACAAAGTTGAAGACAATATTAGCAAATTAAATATTTTTAAAAGTTTAATATTCAGGATAAATAGAAATCTTCTACAATTTAGCAAGTAAAAGCAAATGATCCAATTAGAACATGGTCAAGGCGGTTCAACGGTTACAAGCCCTGGCTTCTCTTCCTGAGAACCCTTATTCAATTCCCAGCGCCCAAATGGCAGCTCAGCCATCAGTAATTCAAGTCCCAGGGGCTCCAGTGTCCTCATCTGACCTCCCACAAGCACGGCCCATTATGCATCTCACAGAGAGACACACATGCAAAACCCCAGTACGTGTACACACACACACACACACACACACACACACACACACACACACACACACACAACTTTAAAGGGTCATAAGACTTGAATAGAAATTGCTCCAGAAGAGATACACTGGTTAGATAAGCACATAAAAAGTTTTGCCACATCATGAACAATTAGGGAAATTTAAATCAAAACTAAAATAATCTCACTTCCATTATGAGGTTCCTGCAGTAGGTGAAGATGTAAAATGTTATTGCTATGAAAATGAGTATATTGATTAAAAATGCTAAGAAAAATAGAATATGGATATTCTACATGTAGAAATATATAAAGCAGAACTGAAATTATTCATATTTTTACATCCATGTTCATAGCAACATTATTCATAATACTTAAAAGTAGAAACAACCCAAATAGCTGTCAACAGAGAAAGTGGCAAATGTTTTATAAATATACGATAGCATATTACTCATCCTTAAGACAAAGAAATTTCTGGCATTCTATGTTATGAACCCTGAAGGTATTCCATGTGAAACAAGCCAGTCCCCTCACAAAAAGAAAATACCAATTTCCATTGATAAAAAGGGTTTGTTTTTTTTTTCATGATCATAGAAACAAAGTAGAATGGATGAAGAAGGGGAATAAAGTTACTGTTTCATGCTGCAGTTTTGAAAGATAAATTGGGAAGTTAGAGAAATGCATGGCTGTGACTGTCACACAAAATTATAAATGCATTTAATACAACTAAACTATACACTTAAAATGATTAAGGCGATAAATTTTATGTTATGTATATTTTAATACAATTAAAAATACTTCGGGGATAAAGATATTAAATTATTAAAGGAAAGTTTTATATAGAACTGATCGGCTGGAAACCAACAGTAAGTTAATGTAAACATATCTTGTGGAACATGCAGGACAATTAGTCTCATTTTATGACCTCCTTTTATTGCATAACTAAGAATTATGTTCCTCCTTCTGCTGTAAAAATTCTCATTTACACATGTATTGTTAGTGTGAATTACACATTAGATGTACTACAATACCCCAGAAATTCTAGTCACATGCAGTAAATAAAAAAGCTGCCGTAACTGCAGCAAGCAGAAGTGTCAGACACTGTTAGCCTCTGAACTGGGACACAAACAGTCATGATACTGTACACCAAATGGCCATCTCCAGCCTCTACATCTACACTTTTAAAATGTGCATTCAAAACCTGAGTCCCACAACCTCTCCTGAGGATTTACTCAGGGACACTCCCATTCACAGACTTTGAAGGATTTATTCTCAGCCCTTTAATCCTCACCTGAAATCACTTTCAGGATCCCAAATACCTGGTAATCATTAGTTCCTGTTAACTGGGTAGGACCAGCTCTAATGCACATGCCACTTTTCTCTACTGGCAACAACTCAATGAGGAAACCTAGTAATCTACTGAAATGTAAATATAAGGCGTGTCTTCTCTTTATCAAATGCTGGAAGGCTGAAACTGAAACAGATCGTGTATTTTAAATTCTCAAAGACAAAATATGCTCCTGAAGAAAGAATCACAGCACCTCAGACAAGTCTATAAAGATAGTTACAGGAACCATAAAGTAGTGAGAAGGAGAGATGTTATGTTTATATTATATTTAATACCTTGGATCTCAAATATCTAGTATATTTTGGATACACTATATTCACTAGAGCTATGGAGGGAATAAAAGGAAAATTTGCTGTGATTTTTTTGAGAAAAAACTACATATTGCTGCTAGAGAGAAACTGTTCATTGTTTTTTGTACAGTAGTGTCTTTTTAACATCTTTTGCATTCACATTAATATTAACAACATTTATGTTAGCTTTCTATTGTTGTAACAAAATAACTAAGGCAATTAACTTACAAAGATATAAAGAGACAGGCTTCATTGGGTTCTTAATTGTGGAGGTTCCCCTAATGACCTATGGGTTTCCAGCAAAGCTCTCCTAGACTTTACACACCTGCCCCTGACAATATTGCTACACAGAAAATTGAGCTATGGGATTATGCTTTTGTACACTGCAAATATTTGTCATTGTAAATACTGGTTTAATAAAATGAAGACTGGACAAGTAACTAGACGGGAAGTAGAAGAAGGGGCAAGCAGACTAGGAGAATTTTGGGAAGCAGAGGAGCAGAGCAGCAGACGACAGTGAGACACAGTGGGATAAGAATGCTGCTCTGAGAAAGGTTCCAAGCCATGTGGCTAAACTGAATAAGAATCATGAGAGTGAGTTTAAGAGTGAGAGTTATCAATAACATGCCTGAGTCATAGGCCAAACAGCTTGTAATTAATACAAGTCTTTGTGTGATTCTTTGGGACTAAGGGACTGTAAGTCCCAGACCTTAGGATAAGGCCAGGCCAGAAACTTTCTGACTATAAGCCTTTAACACAGATGTGGGAGGCACTTGGTCTTTTAAGAGTACAAACTATTTTAATAACCTGTATAACTATTAAAATATCCTAGTATAGAAAAAATGGACTCCAAAGGTATCCTATTTAGGATTACTATACTGTGATAAAACACCATGGCCAAACAACTTGGAAAGGAAAGGGTTTATTTGGTTCAGATTTCCACATAACTGAAGGAAGTCAGGACAAGAACTCAAACAAGGGAGGAACTGAGGCAGGAGCTGGTGCAGAGGCCATGGAGGAGAGATGCTTACTGGCTTGCTCAGCCTGCTTTCTTATAGAATCTAGGACCACCAGCCCAGGGGTAGTCCCCCACCAACAATGGGCTAGGCTATTCACCAACCATCGCTAATAAAGAAAATTCTAGACAGGCTTGGCTATAGCCAGATCTTATAGAGGCATTTTCATAATTGAGTTTTCCTCCTCTGCGGTGACCCTAACTTGTGTTGACACCCAACTAACCAGCACAAAAGGTTACAGACCAAAGACTTCAGAACTGACAGGTGTGGGTGCTCTTTATAAGGCTAGAAAAGGCCTGTCTGATTACAAATATGAGCAGTGACTGACTAGGAGCTAGTGAGAGAGAAATGTTGAGGTGGAGCAATTGCCTTAACCATGTGTTAGTGTGCCCGTGGGCCTGAGTACCTACATACCTGTGTGTCTGTGTGTAGAAATGAATTTGTACATTTCAGAAAGAAAAAATGAAGAGTAAATGGCTATGAAAGAATTTAAAAACAAGTTGATGCATGCATTGTGTCTACCAAATTGTCTCTAAACATGTTTATGTATAGATTAGTACCACTCTCAGCTTTGGAGGAAGAGTCTTCTTTGTGAATGGGTGAAGGTTACCTTAGAAGCTTCCAGCTGCTCAAATTATTGAGAATCAGAGACTGAGTAAGACCAAATTATTGCCTTCTCCCCCAGCAGCCCACAGAGCAACTTCCAATGCTACGAAAGTTAGCCAGCAGGGAGGAAGATTTAGATTCCGTTACAGTTTGATTTCCCCGTATCTTATAATCAGGGTGTGTGATATCTTCGACAGCATTTTTATCAGCTGATTCTCGTGCACAGCCTAGACAAACGGTGACTGCCTGTGCTGTCTGGTGGTCTCTTAGAGGCTTCCTGACCAGGAGCTCATAGAGGTACCCCACGCCAATGATTTTTGTTTAATGACCTGTTATCTTCAGCAGCCAGAATATCATCCATATAGGTCTTTCATATCCATGCATCCATTTATACTGTCTGTCTGTCTAGTTAGTTCTTATTCTCCCTCTAATTCCCTTCTTTTCTTCTCTCGTTCTCTGGCTTAGAAAGTAGCTGGTTTCCATGTGACTTTTCTCATCTATAGTTCATTAGGGTCATAACAGGGGAAGAGTCACATCACTCTTCCTCTCCTCTTCTCTCTACTGTTTTTCCCTCCCGACCACATTCAACATTCCACCCCCACTATTTTCCTTTTCTGTTTTTATATCACCAGTATTTGCTGCCATCCCTTCTCCATTAATGCATTTCACATCCCAGTGACCCTTTCTATTTTAGTGACCTCTTCAGAAAAAAGGGGGGGGGGCATCAGGGTTCTTGTTCAGCTGTGAACTCTACAGAAAAAAAAAATGCCATCTGCAAAGCAAGTTGTGGTTACTGGTGCAGTAGGTGAAACTGTTGGGGAGGAGATAATCAGCTGCTCTATGATTGGATATGAGGTCTTATGAGGTCTATTCCACAAAAAGGAATATTAATTCAATGCAATGCAAACCTAGTCAAAAGTCCACAGCTGAGGAGATTTTTAGTGCCAGGATGAAAGCTAACATGTCTTGGAGCCAAGTTCTTGCACTCTAAGTTCTATGTTTATACTCATAGACAAAGGCAACTTCTCAGCTTCACTTACAAATACTTTTCTTTGTAATAAATGCCATTCAAGGTGTCCTAAATATGTGATTGTTGAATGTTCAGACTTAATATTTATAGCACATCACCTGGATTGTTCAGGGAACAGTGACAAGAGATATAGAGAAGGTTTGTGAGACTATATATTATTGGCATGACATAATTATTGCAATCATGTTTAATAGTAGCTGCAGCTGTCACCAATGGGCATGCACAAGATTGAACCTGTCAACAGTCAATTATGGATTGAGGAGGGGCTCATGGGACCCTACCACTCCCTGATGAACTCTTGGCACCTAAAGGATTAAGCTGTCTGTAGTTTCAGGAATGAGACTCTGAGCCAAATATCTGGGGAAGGCTGAAATATCACAGAGGAAGCACCACAGTCAATTCTCACCCAGCTGTCTTGCAACTTCCTCAGCCTCGCTCCTTAGTTGCTTCTGCCAGTTGCTTCTCCCAGTCACTTCTGTTCTCTCTGGGTTTCTACAGAGCCCTTATATACCCTATCGCACCCAGGTTAGGATTAAAGGTGTGTAGCCTTGAACTCACAGAAACAGAAGAAGTTCTGTCTCTGGAGTTGTGGGATCAAGGGTGTAGGTCACCACTCCTAGCTTTCCCTGTGCTGGGATTAAAGGTGTGTGTGATTGACTCTCAGCTGTTTATCCTTGTATTCAAGGATCTAAGCTGTCTGCCTAGGATTTGACTGTGTGCTTTCTCCCTTAATATTCAGGTTTTATTAAGTATGGAATATATATCCCACAGCTGCCTTCAGTTACAAACCCACTGATTAACTTCACCAGTCTCCAATAAGTTTCAAACCCATAGTCACATAGATGACCCTGGTTAAACTCAGTGAGCCACAGAGCAAAACAAATAGACATTAATTGGAGAAAAGGACAAGTAGGGAGGACAAGTAGACAAAATGAATCAGGGTAGCTCAGAGAGAATGATGCACTATATACATCTACATTTCCCTAAAGCCCACAGTGATTTGGGGTCTCTGGAAACTCCCCAAATGAGCAGATGGAGTATGAAATGGAAATGGTTAGTTCTAAAGTAAAACCAATAGTAACAACTGTACAGTAAAATATATTACAATCAATGATAATGAAGGCCATTTAAATAATTCCTATGTCCAGGGACAACTAGAATCTCTTGAGCCAAGGTCAGTAAGGGTTCTGCCCATTTATCTGATAGCCTGTAAAAAGGATTCAGGATCTCCTTCAGTGTTTGGATAGTGCTCAACTTGATTTAGATGACATATTGTTACTTAATGGAATTTGGATTTCAGATTATCTAGCACCCATTAAGTATTGCATTCTTAGACAATTGGGAATGACATGTGTTGCTGCTCTATGTTATCATGGCAGAGTGAAGACTAAAAATGAAGTGGACTGAAGTCTCATGCCATAGCCAATTTTATTCAGGGCATCACACAATTTACATTCTAAGGGCATTCTAGGAGTTAAGCAAGGTCATGTGAGCAAAGGTCACTTTGAGTTCAAGTTGTTGACAGTCCCAAAAGCAAAGTCATATGAGTTTTGGCTTTATACAGTAAGAAGGACAACTCAGAAACATCACTCTGAATAATAATGCATAAGATGATGGGTAATCTAAAATAAAGCCTTTTCTATTTACTACTCTGGGATGGGCATGAAAGCACCTTCCAAGAACAAATCTATGTTATGGAGGAGCAGAGGTTACAAGACTTTTGTCTTGTTTGCTTGGAATTTTCTCACAAGTACTCAGAAATCTCACACAGCTTTATCATGAACCGTGTTCCAACAATATGTAATTCACCATCCCAATAGTAAAATAAGTAGGTGGAAATTCTGAAAGATCCCACATTAGTCCAGCTACTTTCCTCATTTTCAATGCTTGTCTTTGCTAGTAGGATTCAATTTTACACTTTATTGAAATAAACAGTTTCTGTCACTTCTGACGCTGAAGCTTAAATTTGGAAACAATGGAAGCTCATTTTAGAGACAGGTGTTGGCTGTCCCCACAGCCCTCATCCTTTCTTCTTATTCCCTTGCATTAGAGATCATTGTGGTTCTTAGAAATGTAAAGTATATACAGAATAATCCATAGCAAATTACATCCCCCTTCATATTCTATGTCTCACAACATGAAGTAAAGCATGAAATATAGATGGTATACTTATACATAAAATACAGGCCATATTCTTATTCTGTAAATTGATGGCAACTTTCCCAATACAAATAAAGCCAAGATTCAGGAAGATCTATGACATTACAAAGGGTAAAGCAACTTCATTAGTCTCAAAATAAATATATCAGTTTAAGTCTGATCACAAAAGATCAGGCCAAGCTTAATGTATATAGTTGTGTATATATATGTTTATATATATATATATATAAAACAGTTGTTCATGTAGACACATAATAAACAACTATTAACTATAACAGAGCAGTTAAGTAATAAGGGAGACTGACTAAGAAAATATAAAGATAATTTAAAAGAATATGGCAGTAACAGTAGAAATGCAGTTAGTAACCCTAGAGACTCAGATAAAGCATCCAAGGAAAGCCTTTTCAAGTCCCCCACCCCACGGATGGTATCTAAATGCTGTGGAGTGAGTGTAAGGGTTCCTGGCATGTAGCAGCCACATGGTAAAGCCATCATGGTGCTGGAAGAACACACAGCATACAGAGAACACACCCCTAGGCATGGCTGCGTAAATCTGTGCCCACCCTTTCCCTTAAAATGAGACTCCATGTGGCAGTCTGACTCTTCTCTCTTCTGCTCCTGTACTCTCCTGGAAACTCTCCTGAATAAACTCTCATATGTCCCTGATAGTGTGTGTGTGTGTGTGTGTGTGTGTGTGTGCCTGATCTCATGCACAAAACCAACAGTGGGTACCATCCAAGATGGCCCATCCAAGATGTCACGTTGGATAGAGTGTACTGAGTATGTCCTCTGAAATTTACTAGAAATTTACCTCTTCTAGGGTATCAAGAAGGCAACTCACAGAAAGGCTCTTCTCCAGAAGCAATTCACTGAAAATCATACCCAGTGAAGATGGCTGGGGTAAGTGGTGGTTGGCTACTGTGTGCTGAAATGACTGGGCACTGAGAAATACAAGGGCATCAGAAGCTGGCTTCTAAAGAAAATATCCAGTGAGTTCACCATACTTGGAGGTAGTATTTTCCCTGCAAAAATTCTCCAGGTCCTTCAAATAAGAAATATTTAAAGAGCCCAAATCAATTTCTATAGAATAAGGAAAAAGATTGACTTTAGTACTGAATGGCAATAAACTGACAATCAGCATATTACATGACACAAAACTTAATATATACATACCATGAACTATGCATACCAAAAGTTGACAGAGTAAGGAAAACCAAAAAGTGTCATAATACAGTTAGGCCTTCACATAACCATTGTCTAATCTTCGAAGAATCAGACCTCTACTCCCAGTCAAAAAAAAAAAAAATCTAAAATTAAGTCAGGATTTAGAAGACCTGAATGTCATAGGTCTACCTGAACTAAAATGTAGAAATATAGGCGCATGTCACTTAAAAATGCTTCTGTTGATAACAAATTTCATATGAGACAATGAAGTATCATTACTATTACTCAGGATATAATACTTCTATCTCAGTATTATTTACTGTGATTTTCTATGTTTAGATAAGTTTAAATGTAAATATTTACCATGGCTCTACAGTTGACTGAATATTTAGGATAATGAAATATTATATCAGTCTGTAGCCTATGGTCTACTGTACAAGCTGTGCTCTCTAGCACTATATAACAGGCTATGCTACCTAAGTCTGTATAAGCATACTTGATGATGGTTAAAAAGTGATGAACTCACTTAACACATTTTTTCAGAATGTCTCTCTGCTGTGAGGGATGTGTGATCTCAGACTGACATAACTCATTCAATGTCAGCAAATACACTTGGTTTCAAGTATTTAGGAAACATTTTCAAAGACAGACTTTAACAGAAAATAAACAACTCACAATAAATTTGAGGATTGAAATCCTATAAATTATGTTCTCAGGATCAATATTAAAAAGAAATATAGGGAGAAAACTGGATTTGCCAGGAGTGGAGGCTGAACTGAGCAATACTGGGACCTTGGGACCTTGGGACCTTGGGACCTCCTGCCCATGGGGGGCATGGGGAGATGTGGAGAAGAGAGAATGACCTGATGTGGTGCGAGGGGGAAGGGACCTTGATTAAGGATATACAAGGATAGAAAATGTGACTTCTTTATTCATAATAATAAAAAAAGAAAATTCCCAAATGTTTGGAAATAGAATAACATTTTAAAGAACCAAAAAATCAGAGAAATAACCCCAAAAAATATAAATCCTGAAATTAATGATTATTAGTTAACAAAAGTTGTAAAATAAAACATAATCAATGTATATATTGAAATTCACAATTTTAAGGCTTATTTTATAGGAGAAGAAATTGATAAAGTCAGTCATTTAGGCTTGTGCCTCAAGGACCTAGAAAAGAGAAAATCATATGAAATGGATATAAGAATAAATATCAACATGATGATCAATGTGACAGAAAAGAAAATTAAGGAAAATCATATAAAACCAATAGCTTGATTCTTAAATATATTCACATAATTGATAAACTGTTAGATCAGTGGTTCTGAACCTTCCCAATGCTGGGACCCTTTTATAAAGTTCTTCATGTTGTTATACCATCAACCATAAATTGATCTTTTTGTAACTTAATAACTGAAATTTTGCTACTATTACTAATTGTATTGTGAGTATCTGTGCTTTCTGATGGTCTTAGGAGACCACTGTGAAACCCCACAGGTTGAGAACCACTATGTTAAAGTAAGTGAAAAAAAATGAACAAAATCAAGAGTGGAAAATAAGGAAGAATCCTCAGTATGATACCAAAATTAAGAGGAACCTAAAGAGAGAATGAGAACATAAGCAAAGAGCCTAGTGGACTGGGACAGGGTCCTGAGAAACAAGCACCAGTACTGACTCTGAAGGTCAGGAGAACTCAAAGCACAGCTTCAAGCCTGGTGTCAGATGGCTCACAGATGAATTCTGAATGCTAATGATAAAATCAGTTCTATACAAAATCTTCCCAGGAAGAATGTTCAATTCATTCTGTGAGGCCAGTGATGCCTGAACAAAAATAAAAATAACAGATAAATCATAACAAAAGAAAAAGAATAAGATATTATAAACCAGCTAGTGGCCCTCATAGACACAAAATTGTTAAAAATGTATAAGCAAACTGAATCCAAAATTACATAAGAAGGTTCTCTATCATCACCAGGTGTGAGCTGTACAAGAACTTAAGGTTTAGTTTAAGCCCCCAAAATTATTTCAAAGAAGCTAAAGAGGAAAAAATAAGGTAAGTCAAGTCTATAGGAAGAAACAGATGAGAGGTTCCTGGGAAACAGAGGCAGCGCAGGGTTTTGCACAGGATATTTGATCAAACTCTGTAAAGATGTGCTACTCCTTTACCTTGCCTGCCTAAGGCACTTGATTAACCAATAATAAAGAGCCAAATGGCCAATAGATAGTCAGGAGAGAAAAGGAGGGGACTTGCAGAGAGGTGAGAGCTCTGGGAAGAAATAAGATGCCAGTGAGACATGGAGGAAGGCAGACATATATTATGGAGGAAAAGTGATGAGCCATGTGGCAGAATGTATATTAATAGGAGCAGAGTAAGTTATAAGAACCAATTGGGAACAAGCCTAAGCTAAAGGCTATGTTTTCAATATTAATAATAAGTCTCCATGTCATTATTTAGGAGCTGGCTAGCTAAGAAAGTCCTACTACAGGGGATTGGATAAATATACCTCAGAGGTATATTTTTTTGTTTGTTTGAGGGTGACAGAAATATACTAAGCTGGATAATGGGAATGTCTCACACTTGCACAAGCATTCTAAAACTTCTTAACCACAAGGGAAAAATTTCATGATATGTAATTTTTGCTGAAGCTATTTAACAAAAAAGAACAGAAGACATTGTCTCTTCTATAGGACTGTATTTCAGAAGAGCTGAACCGCTGATAATAAAAAATTACAGGAGTCCCAACTAGAGTGTTTCCAGGTGTCAGAGGTGTATGTGTGTTTCTCCTCCTTTTACTCTATTTTTGTATTTTTATTCTCTTTGGGGGTTGGCTTAGAGTTGGATTGTGGGGAGGATCTGCAAGGAGTGGGAAGGATCTGGATTGTTGATCAGAATATATTGTATGAAAACAATAGTTTCAATTAAAACAATAAAAAAGAAAGAAAAATTATAGTCTAGGGAGATTGTTCATCAGGCAAAGCACTTCCCACACAAGCTAAAACCCAGAGTTTCCAAACCTTTGGGAATTATGGTACCTACCTGTAAGGAAGCAGAGACATGGACTCCCCAGAACAAGCTGCCTAGCAGTTCTGCTCCAGGTTCAGAAAGGAGGCACCCTTCCAAATATATAAGGTGGAGAAAGGTACAGGAAGACACCAGACATCCACTTTGACCTACACACACACACTAACACACACAAACACACACACACATACACCACAAAAAATTCTAGTTAAAAAATACAAGAAAATGACAGTATTAGATGAATAAAAAATTACAAATGCCTAATAAAAATATGGTTTCAGTGGGTACTAAATCTAGCAGATCAAAATCTGATTAGGAAATTATAATAAAGGTTTCAGGATGATTATGCTGCCTAATGCCAAATGACCAGTTTTTACATAACTAAGGACAAGGTATTCAGGTAACTTGACATAATGCAATAAGCACAAAACACCAACTATCAAGGTCTCTTTCCAAATAACAAAATGAAGTGAAATAAGCCTGAATCCAAACACCTCCAGTTCCACCAGCAGCTTCTATAATACAAGCAATAAGCAAGCCAAACAGAGCTTTGGTAAGGAAGCAATTTAACCAATATAAAAGACAGGACATTCTAAAGGGCCTGGTTTATTATTCACAGCATTAAAAACAAACAGAAAAATGTAGAACACCATTACAGATAAAAAGAAACTAAAGAAATAAATAACCACATCATGTCAGAGTTAAAGACTGAGAAGATTCTCATTGTAAGAAGCTAACTTTAAAAAGACATTTGGGGAACAGATGAGGAAATGTTTGGCTTTATTGAGGAACTGCTTGTTTTGCTAATTATAACAGCACAGTGGTCATTCTTTATAAAACCTCAATCTGTTACACACCTGCAGTAAAATGATACAATGTATAAAATATGCATTTAAACAGCCTAACTATATTGCAAGTGGCCAGGGAGAACAGGGGATAAGATTAATAACCCCCCCCAAATTACTGAAGCAAGATGAGAGGCACAAGGCCAGCTCTTCATAGAGCAGAGTATTCTTTTCACTCAGTGAGGCTTTCATTTCCATATTAGAAATCATTAGGGAACAAGAAAGACTGTCCAACAGGAAGGATGAGCAAAAGAAAAGGATACATTGAAGATTGCTGTGAAAGCTGAGGGGCAACATACAAGGCAAACTATGTCCTGAGGGCAGAGCAAAGTGAACTATAGAGATATGAGCAATGGAACACCAACACTTGAAGACATGGTAGAGGGTAAAAGCAGAATTTCACTGCATGAGGAGAGACTCAAGGGGAAAAAAAACTAAGTAAGGGAAATCAAGATAATTTTCAAGTAACAACTATCGGTAGTTAGTAATCTGATAACCTTAAAATTTCTAACTAAATAATGGGAGAGACTACGTTTCTTTCAATGAAAAAAAAAATTCAAAATGAGAGAAAGAGTTGCCCTTAATGTTGTAATGATTTTCGAGATAATGAACAAGATGTTCAGGAAATACCAAATCAGGCAAAAATTGTCACCAAGCTTATTTACCAAGGTTGAAAATGCAATGTCAGGTAGTAGAACAGACATGAAATTACAAGATACTGGCCTCTGATGCAAAGCATTATCTGGGTAAATTACTAGACCATAATCCCATCAAAAGCAAACAGGCTGGCATATTTGAACCCTCTACCCTAAAATTTAGCCTGCTGCCAAGTTCTATGTTTCTAAGTTGATAGAGTGCCCCTGGGATGGGGAGTGAGAGTAAGCATGAGGGGACAAACGCGAATGATGCCCAGCGCCGCCAGCCTTTCGAGATGCAGGGAGCAGTGTGTGATCTTGGCCCCTTTCTACCTTTAAGCATAAATGACAGCCTTCCCTTCCATGACCAGAGCAAGAGGGATCTTCCCAAGTGTACCACCCGCACTGCTGTCTGTGCAGCTTTCTCCAGCTGAGCCCTATGGGTAGTATTAACTGTCATCCAGAGCCTCGAAAAACAACTGATAACCACTGAAGTAAAGACACAGATATTTTCAGCCAGACCGCTCTGAGCTTCTTTGAGTCTCTTGACTTTCTTTACCCCTACATTAAAGTTTTGTTTGCAGGGCAAAGTTCCACCTATCATGAAACTCCTTCGGAACACTCCATGCACAGCATCTTGACCAAAATTATGCAAGTAATTCTTAATTTGTCATAAACCACAACAGAAAGAGGGAAAAAGCTTGGTTTATTCACAGGGAAAAAAATGTTTTTTTCTATGTTCAAGTTTATTTTTAAATTTTTCAATTTTAAAAATATCTCAAAAATATTTAAAAATATTTTTTGAAATCTTACTAGAACTTTTAAACTTTTACTTAACCTCAAAGTATCAACCCAAGGATGATACTTCTAAAACACTTTTTAATCAATAATTAAAAATTAGAAACTTACACTCTAGCTGTGCAACCACATCTCCAGGGTCTACTGCTTCAGGGAACACCTGCAGGAAGAGGGCGGGCACAGCAGGGTGAGGGGCGGGGTGAGGGCGGGCACAGCAGG